>JABANP010000076.1:0-167053 GCA_013115135.1 Perkinsus olseni | reverse complement strand
CTCAATAAAAATCAGCCTCAACTCCTTGTTGACAATCAATCCGAGTGCCAACGCGTTGTGACAAATGATGAATTCTAGCTCGTCTCCGGCGCTCAGATGAGCCCGGGAATGAAGATGTAGGGAACGATCTGGCAGTAGCGGTCCCAATCCTTGCCGTACTTTCTGAAGAGAGCAAAGGGAGCTCATACGTGAGCAAGAAAGCAATGCTTACTGTTGGCAACGGGCGTTATCTCTGAAGTATCTTTGAATGATCATACAAGTGAAGAACATCCAATGCACGAAAGGCAGCAGGCAAGATACCGTCCCACAAGAGAGAGCCCAAACTCCGGCCATGGTCCAGTCGGCTGCGTAATGAATCTTCCGCGCGTACTTGTACCTAGCAGGACGCCATAGCAGTGGAAGGCGTTCCTCGAGCCCTCACCATCCATCAATGAGGAGATCTGTGCCACATTGAGTTTTAAGAACCTTAGGGTGATCTAATCGGCCGTACTTGAACTGTGGGAAGGCTCCCTTTCTAGCCGGCAAGTTAGGGTTACGGAAGTGACTCTTCTGTGCATTGGCCGTGTCAAAGACATAATAGCTGAGCATGGAAGGGTGCCCGTCTCCACTGCTCGGAACGCCATCACTTACGCACAGAAGAGGACGCCTAGAAGGGCGCCCGTCTGCCAAGGCTGCAGCGTGTACTGTGGGTTCTTCAAAATGAACCAGCTCGAAAAGCAGTACACGAAAGGGACCCCACAGAGATTCCAGTAGATGAGCATCCAACCCCATCTGAAGGACCGCCGCATCCGGTTTGGAAGGCGGAAGCTTCTGCTTACTTTTCCTTGAAGATGTCCCACGTCGTTGGGATGCACTCCTCGCCTTTGACGCCTGAGAGTTGGCAAGTTCACGGCAACCAGCAAGACTGAAGGCAACTTACATGAATCAGCGTAGAGGAAGTGCGCAGTGAGTATGACGAACATGCCACCCGTCAGACCGTTCTTTACAGCGCACGAAAGAGTGAGCAAGAATAGGAGAATCCACGATACACGAACCTGGCATGATGACCCTGTGCTGATGGGTAAAAGCGAGTTCAAGTACCTCGAAGAACATCTTGAGATCAAGTCTACCACCGAAGAGCCTCGGGTTCAACCATGTACCCATGACGAAATCCGCCAGCTGGCCTTGTCCAGTGGATTTACCCGCCAGCCACCTGATAACGGGAGCTCCGACACCAACTCATCAGGCATGCTTACCCCGTTAACCACATGTAAACGGCTGTGAGGTCAGCAGCTAGCATCGTGACGAGAACCAGAGAGTAATAGTAGTCGGTTAGACGGCTGATGGACCAGATGCCGGAAAGTTGTAAAACAGCTACAGTAATGAGCGTAACATACCTGAAAGCTTGTTAATCGGAGGAAGCCTCCTCTGAACGGCTCTTACCATGCAGCTAGTGCGTTACAGTTATATACTAGGTGTTCTCCATTAGCAAGAGCCAGGCCCTTGACGACGACTCCCGGTAGTATCAGGGCAAGTAGCATTTCATATGCGATGAAGCTAGCGTACCTACGACACAGCACGGTGAACGGGTCAGGACGTCAGGATGAACGACAGGTAAGAGCTCCCGTTCGAGACGACATACGCCAACACGCTGCAAGATCGAGCATGGTCTTCCGTCCCTATTACCAGACGAATGCCTCGACGAAGTGTCCCTTCACGTCGTCGACTAGCACAGACCATCCACCATCCAACCACAGGCTCATGGGGTTGAACACATGTCCACCATACAGACGAATGGAAGTCGCCAAGTAGAGCACCTAGAAAGAGAAACAGCGATAGCGATGATTGTAGAGAGCTCACCTTACAATGGAATGGGAGAAGGCAAGCAGGCCGAGGTAGCCGGCGAAATCAGACCAGCTGTGAGCAATGGCAGCCTTGGAGCTCCGTGATTTAACTGAGTTGTTCATGTTATGAGGAATGCCAATTAAGACGAGCCTGATCGAAAGCGTGAGGACTCAGGAACTCGATATAGAGAAATTTTAGGAGCTCCTAGCTGAAGGGAGTAGAAGAACAAAGACTGCGTGAAGAAAAGAGACGAAGCTTCAAGGTTGAACTGCATGTCTCGTCTCGTAAAGAGGGCCGGACGAACATGCCAGATGAAAAGTCGAAGGTGATAGAAACACCGAGATAGGGACTTCTGCGTGCGGGTCGACGCAGAAGTAGTCAAGGGTCCGATCGGATCTCGAAGGCTTCTCCCGATTGGGGCCTTCCATCATCCTTGGCCCTTACCCAAGGCAACTAGATAAATCAACACCATGACAAGCATAAAACGATTCTCTTGTCAGTTAACTCTTATCGTCAATCGACACCAGAGTACACCCAAAAAGATTAATCTACCCAGGTGTCCTATCGAGTGCAGAAATGAAGGCAAAATCTGTAGAAAAGTCATCAAACGAATCTGGGTCTTCTCGCTAACCCACGCCAGAACGGGAGAATGAAAGAATAGTGTTAGAGCTGCTACGACGATGAATGGTACGAGGAGAACAGTGGTAGTATGAGAAGCCATATTGTTGCTGGTAAAAACATTCTTATTTGAGCATAGCCCTGAAGGTGTCATCAGACAATCAACAACGGCGTAGAACAGAACCACCACCACTTCTCAGAGAATTGTTGCCTTAACGGCTGACAAGGCCTAATTATAGTAATCGATAACACCTTGAACTGAGGCGTAGGTCCCCAGCACGAATGCGAGTGTCCCAACGGCTATCAATACGTAACATACGATATGCTCAACGTCAAAGGTGAGGAGGGGCTTCTTGGATATCTTCAATATGAAGGCGGCCGGGGAATAAAATGTAACAATTGAACCGGTCAGGGATCCAACCAATCCCAACATAACATTAACATCGGGTAATGCGATGGCCACGGCGTAGGATAGACCGATGATAAGTAACACCACTATCCAGCCGTAAACACGCCTTCTAAAGGACGTCTTTGGTGGCACGACCGCCGAGATGGCATGAACGATCGAGCTCCTCTGAGGGTAGACCACGAGGGGGAAGGCACCCACCACTGTGATGCACATAAGAGCGAAAGCCATGCAGACCATCACATCCCCTTGGGAAATATACTGACCCATATTCACGATGACCGAGGACTCTAGATTCATACCAAAAGGCGAAGAAGCACATAACACCGATGGTACCATAGACAGAAAAACAGATAAAAATCGTCCATGCCACGACCGGGAGGAAACGCCGAGGGTAGGGTCACGGACCTGGATGTAAACCTCTGGAACATTAGGCTGATTACAGTAAGCAAACGTATACGTATTGATAGCCGCCATCATGCTGGTCCAACCATTCACTGGGGACACCATATTCGACGGGACCTCGTCAGACACACCGTAGCGACCTAAAACATAGACTGAGGTTAAAGATAGGAAACACACGCCGAGTACACCCAAGAAAGTAACATAACGGATCTCGCTTATATGCTCTCGCAACGACAACGGCAAGAGGACCACAATCGCCAATATCGCCGTGAATGGTATACGATGCACCCACAGAGCCAGGAACCAGTTGTCAGGGTCAGGACCGATGATGTGGATCAACACGGGTGAGAGGATGTCAAACAGAGTGATCATGTAGGTAACGCAAGTGCCGAAGCAAAAGAGAACCATGACCAAGTCGAATACGTAACCAACGCGTTTGCCGAAAAGGTGCTCCAACAGCTCCTCATAGGACGGCTTGCCAGTAGCATGACAAGCTTGCGTTATCATCGCTATCGATAAAAGAGATAGAGTTCCCATAGCAAACAACAGGAGGAGGCCGCCAAGGATGCCTGCGTTTAGAATAGAAATGGGTACTGCCAAGGCACCAGCACCGAGGGTAGCTGCTGCCAGATTAAAAACGGCACTAAACCGTCCATCAGGAGCAATAATATGGCCACTCCGGAAGATACGCCGGAAAGCGGATTCCGAAGACGGCTTCGACTCTACAGGTGGATTGGAGTCTGCATTCACTTTCTCAGCTGGACTACAGACTTCGGTCTCGACAGCGGCGACGGCGGCCATGCTCAGCGGCAAAGCGAAGGGGAAAAACTACAAAAAATGCGATGGACAGATGCTGTGGGGAATACCCCACATCGAGGACAGCATAGCCAACCCCTTCGAAACGCTAGTCATGGGTTTGAATCACTCGAGTAGTGTTTTGAGGGGTAGCGCTAGAACCAGTGCTATCCTATCTTCAGCTAGAGGCATTCACAAGCTGACTCGACGGCGAAGACGAGAGTTCGGTAGAGTTGAATGACCTTCGATAACCTTCCATGCGACGAGTGCAATAATGAATGGTTATTGCTAGCTCGGAACGTCTCAACGCCCAAGAACAACTCAACAACAAAGAGAGACTCGATGCGGTACGGGTCTCAGGGCCTCTCCTAAGCGGCCGGAATATCACCTTGTTGCCATTCGTTGATCGGATTCCGCCATCCTCCCCACACGAAGGCTTACTGTGAAAACCAACGGGAGGATTGACGATAGGTAATGGTATCCACCCAGAGACGTGAAAATTGGAATCACTCCTTGTTTCATCGGAAACTCACTACCTTCTAAAGTTCAATCCACTCGAAGCGACTAGCCCTCCGTCAAGCTTCATGCCAGTTGAACCATATGAAGGTGCGCCAGCGATAGTAGGTGACGCCGCAAAGTATCGCTCCGCTAACAAAATGGTGCACGTTCCACACTTTTCCCTAACCCAACCTGTAGGGCCTACAGCGTAGGTTACCGCAAGTGAGTTTAGAAGTAGTGTCGTTCGGCGAAGCTCGAGCATGCATTTCCTCGATTAAGGAGACGAAATTCCGAATTTACATCTTTTCGCTGCTGCCAATGGCTAAGGAGTATGACCGCGTCGCGAAAAAAAGGGCGAGCGAAAACTACTTTAGATACCTTACGACCAACTGCTCAAAGCAACCTCACAGCGATCTGATCACACATCACTGATGTGTCATCAGATCGCTGTGAGGTTGTGACAGATGTGACATCAGTCGTATTCCATCAATAACGCAGCCGAAAGCAGACCATTCTGACAGCAAACGATATTTAAGCTGTGGCTGAGACTCTGCACTGCGGAAGCCGTTCAGAGACAGATCCCGCGTGCTAGACAGATGCGATAGAAATTCTCAACTTCGTTACTGTCGATCATAGGAAATCGCATTCGACGATCTTGAAGTATGGCGGTGTTCCATCATCATGGCTAGAACCACTCCGTTGGGGAAAATCCGGGAGGTGACCTTGTCGTCATTATAACGGTTAACTTAACCATTAACAACAAAGAGAAGAAACTGAATGGTGGATAACATCCAGAGTAAGTAATAATGGTCGAATAATGAACTGGTAGAGTAGTACTAGTAACAATAATAAGTATTATCATCACTATCACTGCGACGTGTATATTACGCAGCAAACTCATCAAGAGTAAGCTGTTGAACGTTGTTGTACATACGTGACTTCTTATGAACTTCACCCTTATCGTACGACGATGACCTGAAGATACTGTCCATCAATACGTACACCAATTTCTGTCGCCGCTATCATTACCCGTCGTTCTCTTTTCCATATTTTCTCTTCTTGCCATTCACACCGTCATGTGTTGACTTATTAGCCTGTGAGACATCATACGAGCTCTTCGGTATCTGCCAACGAAGCTTATTATACATCCGTTGCCCTACAACGACATTATTACTTGTCGAAGTCCAAAACCAGCCGAGAACAATCTAAAATCGATTTTCGAGAAATCGAAGATGTCCCTCAGCTGCTGGGGATAAGTCCGATACGCTCTCAGTGAACTGAAATACGCCTTCCTCGCCGAATTGCTCAACGATTCATCTCCTTCAATATGACGATTTATCATCGCCGATATGTATCTATCACAACGACGGCTCATCGTTGCCATGACGGCCCTCACTTTAGTACCCTCGGAGATCCCTGATACCAGCCTTCCGCGCCTGTTTCCGCTGATACGGTGTAGCAGGCTTCGTATTATCACCCTCATTCTTGACCTTCACTGCTGATGACAATGGTGATTCACTTGGGGCTGACTTCGCTATTTCTTCCAGTATGGACAGAGTATTTTCAACGACAGCTATCGGCTTCGTCGTTCCCTCTCCTGCTACAGCATTACCGTCCTTAGACGATGATGCCATGAAACTCTCAACTCTCTGAACGTAACTGAAGACACAAACGGTACCATTAGCAACGTTGCTACCATCGCCCTTACTCTTTCTCGTGTTCACGCAGCATCAGTACAGCATTTCCCGATCGACCAATTCTCGCAGTTCTCCCCACACGATGTATGTACTCTTCAATTGACGTAGTTGGTGGATCGTACTGTATGACCAGATCCACGTCTTTGATGTCCAACCCGCGGGCAGCCACATCAGTGCATACGAGCAACTGATAATCACTATGATACACCGCCCGAGCTACCATCCGACTCACTACCTTCGTCCTGCTCTTGGCAGTGGTATCATCTTCCTCTTGTGAAGTAGATGATGATGTGAAGTCGGACATAGCACCATTGCGGTCCTCAGCGGGCAAGTCTCCGTGTAATTTGTAGATCCCATCACCCAATACGCCCAGCATCAACTTAACATCCTCATCCTCATTATCGTCATGCTCTTCCGATTTCGATGAAGACACTGAGAATATGAACTAATATCAGACAGCGTGTCACCGATATCACAACGCATACCTCCCCTTGCGATTTGCTTCATAGCTTCATCACTGATACCAGCCGGAGCCCCCGATGCGGTAGTCTGGGCATTCATCTCTCGCTTCAATTGACGTCGACCTGACAGCAAATCCCCTACCCATCCCATTGCTCGCCATTTATATTACTTTTGGGCCAGTTCTGTTCGGAAGAATCTTGACTATTATTTCCACCGTCTCTCCTCTTTCCACCCATCGGCCACGGTAACGTTGTCAACAGATTGTGTAGATAATCCACAGTAGCACAATTGGACGTGAATACCATTATCCGCTGTACACTATCATCATCGCCATCGCCCTTACGAGGTGTGAGCTGCTTATTGGCAGCCTAATAACGAGACTAACGACCTTCCATCTCCTCACCTCGTTGATCATCACCTTCAGTATCAGCGATAGTAGTAATGGTATTCTATCCTTTTCTCCTTGTAGATCACTGCCGTCTGCTTTAACTTCTTCGGTGGTGCATTATCACAATCGATCCAACTGGCAACGACAGTACAACTCTATAACCATATACGTCGTAATACGTCACATTCCATTACACGTCTCATCACTATACACGATGTAGTTCATATTATGATTCCCTTATATAAGGTTCATCTATCTTCATGGATTTTTGTAACAGTTTTTCTAGTTATTATTAACGAAAGTACTGATAATAAAAACCTATATTTTACCATGTATACCATCTATTATCTACTACTCCATGATACCCTCCTACCACTACTACCTCGCATCGTCCTTCAACGCCCACTTAGCCAGCTCCTTAACCTTGTTAGATAGTGTGGCTGATACCAGCATACACTGTATGTTATCGTTGTCGTTCTGGTGCAATTTATCATAGATATCCTTCACTTGTTTCTCGAACCCCATATCCAATAATCTATCAGCTTCGTCCATAACCAATACCATACATTTGTCAACTTTCAATGAAGCGGTATTAGCCAGATGATAGCTAAGATAGGCATGAGCATTCCCCCAACCACCACAACACTCCTGCTATTACTTCAATCGTCCAGGTGTCGCGCAGAGTATGTTAATACCCTTCCTTATCCTCGACTTCTCGCTCTTGGGGTTCTCACCACCAGTCAACGAACCTACGATAAAGCCGGTAAGCCTCTGTAATTGTTATGTCCATTCAGCAACATCATTACCACAGACGATGTTCGGCATCATTTGCGTCAACTTCTCCATAACGTTAAGAGTTTGAAGCGCCAGCTCTTTAGTAGGTGACAGTATAACACCTACGATGATGGTTATTTCTCTCAGTAACCTCCATACATTTTATTACATAACACACCGTCCTTCCTCACGGGTTCAGGTGTTAGCTTCTTTATTCTATCTATTATGGGTATAGCGAAGGACAAGGTCTTACCAGAACCTTGTGAAAAAACAGGTGCACAGGGGCAGGCAAGAACGACAGTATTATTCTTATTACCTGTACTTGACCGTATCAGACAATCCTTGCCTTCTAGTGCTATGGGTATCGTCTTAGATTGTACCTGCAAAGACCCTCAGTATCAGCCCTTGCTACTTTTGTTGTTATTACATTAGTGCAGACGTCATAGCCGAGATGCTTTAGTTGAGACTGTAATGACTCGTCCAATGCATGTATTTGGTTGAAGTGTTTGGCACAGAATACACCACTAGATTTACCATCACGATGATCACCAGCGCCACAATGTACAACCACTTTATGTGGTACAGAGGAAAAGCTCTTCAAGGATGAAGAGGGTTCACGGGCCATTCTAGGGAAACTCAACGACTACGCCCAGCTCTCCTAATCACACAAAAGAAACATCTGTCCTCAATAGCAGCTCGGCTTCATATAACAGCCATCGGGATTGCTTAGATTCCTTCGCCCTCGAAATTCGAGGCTCGAATTCAAGTTTCAATAATGACGGGAAAATGCGACATGCCGGGATCGAACTCGAGATCGAACTAGATTCGAGCTCATTCCATTCCATTCGGCTCTTCTTTCCGCCTTCATCTTTTCGCGCGCCACAAATTTGCTGCGCCCGGCCACTTTTTTTCTCGACTGGCCACTTTTTTCCTTTCGTTGGCCACAAATCCTCTTTTCCTCATCTTCCTTCTTTCCCCTCTTTCCCGCCCTCCCGCACTCTCCCGTCCACCCTGCCTGCCCCTTTTTCCCTCTCTACACGCTAGGGACTTAGGACTAGAGGGCTTCGTTGCGGAGATGCTCGCCTCTAGTGACCTAGCTAGACCCTAGACCGTCAAGCTGAGTCTGACACCTCTAGCTGACCTTGCCCGCGCTGAGGCTCCTTCGCGTCATAGGGTACGGGTTAAGTCCGTAGGTTATTGCCTCTTGCGTGCTTGGATGACTGTCCCTAGTCCAACGTGGCGTGCTGAGGCTCGAATACTATCCTGGTTCGCAGAGGTGCTCGCCTCTGCGAACCTAGCTAGACCCTAGACCGTCAAGCTGAGTCTGACATGACCGTCTGACCTTGACCGCGCTGAGGCTTCTTCGCGTCATAGGGTACGGGTTAGGTCCGTAGGTTATTGCCTCTTGCGTGCTTGGATGACTGTCCCTAGTCCAACGTGGCGTGCTGGGGCTCGAATATGAACTTCCCAAGTTGGAGACTCCAACTCAAAAGGCGTTCGTGAGATGACACCATCATGCACGGCATTTCATTCATCCACATTCAGACACAGCCAGGGCAGAACCTGTGGCGAGACTCCCATCGCGTGCCTCTGACCGAGGTGACTCACCACTCCCCTTCCGGTGCAGCTGCTACACCTACGCATGGCATGTGATACCAGCAGTTGCACTGAAATCCAACAGCTCAGAAACTCTAGTTTGGAAGTCGATCCCTTCACTTGGTCGCAACATATTAGCTCTCGAGGACCATACCACGGCTCTCCGCATTTCGGGCACGCTCCTTCCCAGTCGTCCATCGCCACGACCTCTCCTAATTGCAGTAAATCCTCCTAGCGACGCGAGCCGAGCGAGTTTATTATAGTTTGGAATCCAAACTTTGGATCATCAGCGCTCGATTGCACGCATCTTACTTATGCCATCCTTAGTGATGATGCTAGTTGCGACCATAGGAGCGGAATTTTGAGGGCCTCGCCGCCTTCTACGATGTCCCGTTTTGCGCCTCTTGCGGGTTACAGGGTTGCTCCCGGGGTTGCCGACAGGATCAGTGCAGTGCGCAGTATGGGAGGGCACAGGTTCTAAGACGTCGCTTGTTACCAGCTCTTGGGTCCCTTCAGGAACCTCAACCTGGTCCGGGCTGCCACTCTGCGTGAAAGTTTCAGCTACATTCTTTCAGCAATCACAGTTTCTTACTCGAGAAAGCACAAGAGTCCGGTAGTATCCAGATCGGTAATTTTCGGTTGGTGACCAGTCGAATTCACCCACAGCGATACCCGAGTATGGGGGAGACCGGACCGGAAGGATCGCGCTGGGGCTGCATGATCCAAGCACAGCGCTAGTCACAGAATTACTAGGCGACGCTCTGACCGCACCATGTCCGACCTGAGTGTGACCTGATGTATGCGATGGCTTCGTGCATAACGGAAACTTAGTCTATCGGGTATTTTTGATTCTGATTTACCAGATGCGAAGCAACTACTACCTGATTCCGGCGACAGATCGAATGTCAAGGTGAACGAGCAGGCCTGGTCCGGAAGGGCACCGCCACTGCTGTGTGCTGTGTGTCCGTTATCTTCAACGTCGTCGTTGCGGAAAATAGTACGCTCAGAGAGTGTCGATCGCCTTGTTGACTCAATGTGCGAGCCCTCGAACCGGGACGAATCTTCAATGATCACATTCGAATACACAAAAGCCCGAATTCTCAATGGTCTTCCGTTTAGTAAACGGTATGATGAAGGTAAATGGCGTTTACCTTCGTCATCATCATCCTCTATTTCGGCATTCTCAATTGGAGTATTCTCGAGCAATCTCTGGGAATCCTCGGCGACGGATTCTTCCGACTCCGACTCATCGCTTTCACAATTTTCGCCTTCGGATTCTTCCGACTCCGACTCGTCGCCTTCGTAATTTCCGCCGTCGGATTCTTCCGACTCCGACTCATCGCCTCCATAATTTCCGGCGTCGGATTCTTCCGACCCTGACTTATCGTCGGAATCGGATTCCTCCTCTTGCTCCATGCTACCATCGTCCCGGCTCGATCGGCCATGAGGTAGGCCATGCGAGCTGACCTGGCCCGAGGTAATCGAGTGAGCCGAACGAGTGTCGCGTCAATCTAGGTTCCGTGAGTCACGGACCGTGACCTACCTCCTGTTGCAGCTCACTCTCAACTTCCTCCTCCACTTCTTGAAGCCAGCTGGCTTCTAACAGTCGATTAGAATCTGACTTCAGTGAAGTGACTTCAGTGAAGTGACGTCAGTGACCTCACGTCGCTGATTAAATCAGTCTGATTTGACTCTGCTTCACACATGATAAACGCTGGAATCAGAAGATAGCCCATGTTCGATTAAATGTGTCAATTGGGCTCAGTGACCGGTGATGCTACCTGCTTCGTCGCCACTCGAATCGATTTCATCGTCATCTATGCCCTCCACCAGCGAGCAAGATGCGTTCAGACACACTTGTGGTAGTGGTCTCGCCTGTTTCGGCAGCGGTGCGGACGACTTAGCAGACTTCGAGAACTGTTGGAGTAACCTCGCTCTGCGATTAGCAGTAGAGAGTGGAATTTCGAGGGCTTTCCCCGAATCGTAACTGAGGCACTAATATTGATCGGCTACGAGGGTGCTGCTTACTGTACGCATCCTTGTGCTGATTGCCCGGGGATTTCCAATCCTGTAAAGAGGTGTTGAAAAGGTTCGGTATTATGTTCTAATATCATCAAGGCGGTATAATGCCTACAGTACGTATGCCTGACGCCGTCGGCGCAACTGCATCGATAGGAGCGACGTCGATGCGTCGACTCTCCTATCGATGCAGTCGCACGGTTCTCGTCCTCGACGACCTTCACAACTCTGACTAGCTGAGTTGTTTTATCGTAATCTTCGGCGCTTAGCCAGGCATCTGGGTCGTTGGAATCGTAGCTCTGTCTAAACTGGGACATGGCTTCCTCCAGTCTCGAGCCGTAGAGTCGAACGCAGGTTGCCGAGGGGATGAAGTATCGCCCTACGACCCCTTCACCGAGCTCATCGTTAGAGATCGGCTCGTAAAAAATCAAACGTTTTCGAGCAACCTTCGATAGCGTCCACCTGAACTTAGTAGATACGACTCGCATCTACGTAGAGGTGCATCGATTGCATCAGTTGAACCCTAAAGTACGCCGCTCCAAAAAGTCTTCGAATATCAGGGTTTCTCACATTACTCAAACACATGTATACAGTCCGGTCAATCTCGAGCACAGCACTCACCTGAAGCCTTGCATGACCTGCTCGGAGGTCGGGCAAAAACCCTCGTCCGCCTCTATGGGCGCCATCGTCGAATAGTCAGAGAGCACGGCTCTGACCTCCGAGAGCAAGGCTCCAAGGCTGAAATTAACATTTACACCGCCTAAGAAGGGAACAGGAAAAGTTTCCGAGGACGATGAA
The DNA here is from genome assembly GCA_013115135.1 of Perkinsus olseni. NCBI lineage: Eukaryota > Perkinsozoa > Perkinsida > Perkinsidae > Perkinsus > Perkinsus olseni. The sequence goes on along the minus strand of JABANP010000076.1, from coordinate 154,773 downwards.
GCCTCGGCAGGATGCCGTACCCCGCTTTAACGACCCATTTATGCCTTCTACACCATTTGATGTACGACCTATCTCTGGGCCGACAACATCTGTGGCGCACATTTGATACCAATTCCCGTGCTTCATCAGCCAAATCTCAGAAAAATAACGCCAGGTGCTTTCGCTGATTAACTTCCACTTTCTCTCGAGATGCTGAGCTAGTATGGGAAAATGGTGCTCCTCGGGTACTCGTTGTAAGAGCAGTATGTCGTGCTTCAGCTGCGCACGGAGCTTCTCATACTGCTCTTTCCCCACTGACGCTCTGAGTAGTGGAGCCGCGTGGCGCAGCGTTTGTCTCCACATGTGGACGTAACAATACAAACGGGCATTGGAGTCTTTGTCTGATTCGTCTTTCAACTCTAGCGACGGACTGAGGCCGAGTGGCCTGAATTCACCGAAGACCTGACAGTGTCGAAATTCAGCGAGCAGGTAGAAGAGCAGAGGTTCACCACGTTCTTACTCTAGAAAACCCGCGGGTGAAGCACGACGCTGAGTCCGACAGTAACGCCCGTGGCTGGAACGCCCTGCCGGAGCGCTCCCCATAAGTCTTAAGGGCTTTCAACCCCTGTTCGATCGCGCACGTATCTTCATGGAGACTCACTCCTATCATGATGATTCGGAAGCGCCCAGGAGGGGTGACCCCACCGATTAGAACGGTTGGATAGGGGCAATAACTCAAAGAATGAGTATAATCCATACACCAGACAGAGTACGACGCCCCTCTCTCTAAGAGATGGGGGGTAGAGAAATAATACCACATGTCCGTTCCAGCCTCTTCGGCGTCGTCTACCGTGGCGGCACCGTTAGATTCGTAGCACAGGCAAAAACTCTGATGTGGATCTGCCGGCACGTCGGAGTGTTCTTGGCAAAATCTGTCAACGTCAATGAGAGCCGAGGAGGCGGGCCTTGGCCGTTCGGGATTCTTGGAGCGAACTTGGTGACGAGTGTTGTACACGGCCTTCCTCAGCTGCGAGGCTGTCACAGTACCATCAAGGGGGAGCAGTTTCTCCTCTCGCAACGCCCGCAGGGTGCCCTTAGCAGTCGCTCCACCGATACAACACGTCCTCACCACTTCTCTCGCCTTCGGAGCGAGAATTTGCCGGCGCTGACCGGGCATGTCCATTCCTGTCGCCACATGTTGAGGATGTGTCTCATGCATGAAGATTCGGAACCCATGACCATCTTCTGCCGCCTCGACCCTCATAGCGAAAGGGCAGCTCACCCACACTCGCTTTCTGTTGAATGGACATCGGAAACGCCAGATGGCTTTTGCGTATCGGTTATTCGCTATCATGTTGAGCCCCTCGGGAAGGTCTGCAAGCGCGGCAAGGGCGTCTCGAGCAGACTCTAATGACGGGAAGATTTCGTCCGTGGCTGGGACGTAGGAGGCCCCAGGACCTCTACCACGCCCCCGCTCGGGTACCTCGTCTTGAATGGGGTCGGTGGCGGGGCGGTCCGATTGTTCAACGGATTTTTTGCCCAAGGCAGCCATCACCACGTCGAGTGCGGCGCTCACTTGAGGATTCATGCTGGACGTGGTTGAGAGCAATCGAGCTATTTATGCCAGCCCTCGAGGCCCAGAGAAGATTGACTACACAAGAACTGAGCATTACAAGACATGGGTAACGCGAAAGTTCCCCGATAAAACAACGTATCACGCTTGAATTGTTCAGCATCCAACTAGTGTTCTTGCCTCGCGTTAGCAGACCTCATGAGAGCTTCGATAGAGCCCGAAACTTCGATAGTCATGGTATACGTGTCGCGTCCTGAGAATAGCGCGTGGAAAGCACTGGCCTCGAGCGGCTCGAGCCTCAAGCTGAGCCTCCAAACTCACCGTCGGTCGTTACGGAGAGCTGGTCGAAATGACGAAGAATTCTTGTCAGTTGATCAACTGACGTCTCATCTACCGGAGTGTCGTACAATACCAGGAGGTCGGGATTGAAATTGAGTATAGGACTGAGAGTGTCCTTGTCATATCGTATATCAAATAATTCGACGTTCAACCTGGTGAAGAGTTAACACGGAGAGGGCACAGGCAATCTTACTCGAGTAGTTTGCTTCCGACCTTTCTCTTACCCGTCACTGCCTCGATAGGAACACAGTCCGATCGTGTTGCGTATCCGAAAGCCTCCTTAAGCAGAACTAGTTCTCGGCATGTGAGACCTGCGAGGGTGATACATTCTCTACCAGCACGAAATTGACGGCTCACAATTCCTGCGTTAACTTGCCTATCATCCCTATGTTAACCTTTCCTTTGAAATATCTATGCCTGTGAAGGCTGAAAGCGAAGTTGCGGTAGCATTCGACCGCTGCCGCGTTCGGACCTGAACGATTCTGGTTGAGTGTAAACCCACTGGTGCCTCATGGTATGCTACTGTCACAGTAACAACTGTGAGTAGTAGTACTGTAGTAGTGGTAGTACTGTGACACTGCAAGCTGCAGGCTGCATCAGTGTTGATGACAGACGACTGATGCCATCACCTAATCTAAGTAATTTCCTAATGAGGCTGATAGACCTTTTCGACCACGCAATGACCGCGACTTTCACTTGGGGAGATTCGTCAACACGAGCTCGGGTGGCTGCGGCAGAGACTACAAAAAATGAAGAGCGTGGAAAGTATATTCTACGTTCCGTGTCCCAGGTGGGGCGTACCCGCATCATCCAGTACACGCGTCAGTGCAGCCCATTTCGGAGGACGGTTCAGAATCGGGACTATTTTATCTCCATCAGCAACGAACCTGAAAACATAAGCAACGGCTTTTCGAGTACTCCGGATGAGCACCTATTCAGCACTCACACCGCAGGCTTTATAGCTTGCAGCAGGTCCTGCGTTATAGTCGCGGCGGGCCAACCAGATTCGTCAGCGCACATAGCAATGGCTCGCATCAGCTCGAAGGCGAATGTGGCACAATCTCCGTTAAACAGTATGCGGGCAAGCCGCACGAGTATGTCACCATCTCGAAGAGCTCGTGCCGATACTCCCCACTCCGAGAAGTTGCCTCTCAGACGCTTCCATTCCTTCAAAATGGAGCTTGTAGTGTAATGCGAAAGTGTAGCGGTACCTGCATGGAGCAAGTCAGACGAAGATGGTAGGTGGGTAGACCTTTGAAGACCTTGCTTACACGTAGGCGGTATCCGAGAGCTGTTCCTCAGGTCATTGAAGTGGGCTTCGATGAGACGACCTAGAATAGCCTCAGCAACCCGAAGGGGTTCAGGTTGTGCAACTGCGAACGGATTCAAACTGCGGCGAGAAGTGTAACAAATATGTAAGTGTTTTTGTTTCACCTTTGATCACAGGCATGTTGGCCAGCCTCCTCAAGATTTGAGCTCGTGCTAAACTGGATGGTGCGTCTGCCCGACCAAGGTCATGGTTCGCACTAGACCGGCACTGCTGCCTAGGAATGCCAATCGAATTGCCACGGTGCCGATAGCATAAACCACGTCGGTCCCGCGCTGATGCTGAGCAGCCAGGATAGATGCATGATTTTCCTCCACCATGAGCAACACAGTACCTTCACGGGAGGCCTCTATGGATAAGAATGCCCACTTGGAATCCCTCGAATCGTACCGTGCAACCTCGTTAGAGTCGTCCTTTCGAGCGAGTTTTGTGCATCCGGTGATACTGCACACCTTGTGTTTGTTCCTTCTTGCAGTGCCTGCATCAGCGTGATAGGCCATTACGTGAATGGGAGTGCAAGACACTTGGCAATGGTCACTGCAATTTTGAGAGTTACCACTACCACCATTACCACATTACCACTGGTAATTCAGCAGTGGCACTACGATTACTACCATTAATCGGCTCGTTTTCACTGAAGCCTCACTGACAATACTAACGCCAATCGCAGGTAGCAGAAACACTTGGCTGAAACACTGGGCCATGAATGAAGAATCATTTGTTCGCGACACGGGCTTCGTTACGAAGCCTTCGTATGTTCAAGACACACCGAACCTGACACGAATTGGCAGCTGCTGCTGCTGCTGCTGTGAAGATGCCAAACACTGCTATTATATGAAGGTTACGATGTAGTTGAATGCATACAATGTTTGTCATAGCCCACGGATCGAACCCGCGACGGATGGAATTTACAAGTATTACCAGTGACATCAGCTCGGCCGATGAGCTCCTTGAAAAAACGAGTGCCAGTCCTCACCGAGGGCGTCAAGGCCTCACAGGCCTTCAGTACCCGGTCCTCCCGTGCAGGCGGACCTGTTCCGACGAGAGTAATCTCCATCCGCTCGACGAACCATCCTTGAGAGAGATTCTTTCCCCGAATGAAAGAAAGAAGGCTTTCTCAGAGAACGCGCGAGTGGTCTCCTCGGGGCTCTTGAACTGTGCCATCTTATGATGTTGTTTATCGAGAGGGGCACCCGGGACTGACAAATGTTAAGCCGCTACATCATAAGCAAATTGCAAAATCATCCCACCGTAGATTGACCGTCAATCATTGATGCGGCTTCCATTGGAATCGCGAAATTGAAAAACGACCGCCCCGGACCGCGCGATGAGGCTTCGCAGGTTCGAACCTCAGAAAACTTATTTTTCGGTTTTATGTCAATTGTGGCCGCGCTGAGAAAAAAGTGGCCACTAAGAAAATTAGTGGCCCGCGCAAGAAATTTTGTGGCCCGCACAAAGTTTTTTCCTTTTTTCCCTTCATCGGGTCGACATTTTTCTTCGCCTGCGCAACTTTTTCTCGCTCGCCTCGCTTGCTCCTCTTGCTCATTAGGCCCTCGACGATACTGTTCGGGACCTGTCAACAGAAATCGCTTTGTGCCTAGCGCGCCTAGAGGTTCCGGCGCGTCCATGCACCGGTCCATTTGGTGTCATTTGGAATATCCCAACTAGCTATTACCAGTGGTGCACGAAGTGCCCCAAAGACCAAGGCGAAAACGGAAAACTAGGGTTTCGAAACAGCTCAAGTATCATGCATAGAAGCCGATCACTAATTACTGAAATCTCCTCGAGTGGATCTTACTATAATCTACCCGTTTCCTCGACCTCAGGTTACACAGCCTGTTCAAAGCAGATAGTAGGGTTTGGGGTTCATCACGTTCGAACTTGGGGACCATTGTTGCGGCGGGTTTTGCCGCTTTCTCTTTCGCTCTGGCTGCTGATGGCGTCGTTGGCGGCTCTCAGGCCGAGGTTCTTGTTGAGACGACTCAGGCTCTTCACGGTATCTGGTAGGGATATCCCTCTGCGCAGGCTCTCTAGCGCGTGGCGAGCGGCCAGCCTGTGGTAGAAGAGGCGGGCCAAGGGATCCCGAGGGATACCCGACCCGCCCATTATAGCCGGTCGTAGAGGCGTAAGAGAGCAAAGCGCGTAGGTGGCCGATAACCGATGGGGAGTAGATCACCACCAAAAAACAGCACGATCCCAGTGAGCATTGCTCACCATAATAGACCATTTCAGAACCGCTTGAATAAGGTCTGTGACGAAGAGGCTGTCCTCGAAGAGCCGAGAGCTGTCGTCGCAAAAGTATCTCAAGTCGAGCCCGGACAAGTAATGCGGCCGGATTAGTCCGGTGGATTAGTCCTTGCCCGTACATAGTCTATAGTTTGTAGTCTATTCCTCACGAGTCGCCGTTCATGGCCAGCATGTCCGGTAGGCTCGGAGTCGGGCTCCTATCCTGCTGGTTGCCCTCCCGAGTCAAGTCGTGGATGACCTTGAGAATGTTGTGCGACCACCTCTCATCCTGGTCCACGCCCGGAGGAGGGGGAAGGAAATGCGAGGCTTCCGGAGAGGGCAACCCGGCGCTGGCCTCGAGTCTCCGGCGCCGCTCCTCGTGCTAGGTTGTGTCTCACCCGCATGGATGGGTCCTCTGCGGCCTTGATGCTCTCTGCGACCCGACCTGCGAGTACCAGAACCAGCCGGGGCGCGGGCTGCAAGGTAGTTGTTGTTGTTGTTGTTGTTGTTGTTGTTGTTGGTGTTGTTGTTGTTGGTGTTGTTCCTGTCGACGACAGGAACGACAGGCTGTCGTTCTCGTTGTCAAACAGCGGTTGTTTTGGCTGTTGTCGCAATCCTCGTCATTCTTGGCGGGAGCGTTTTTGCCACCTCTAAGGGTGGGCTCTGCGCCACCCTCGCCTTCCTCTTGCTCGGTTGCAGCGGCGGCTCTGACAGCTAACTGAGCTGCGACTTGAACGGCTTGTCTGCCCGCTCTCGACAGAGCTCACCTGCGTTGTTCGCCAAGGATGCCATGACGCAAGTGGGTAGCTGGGACGAACTGAGAAATAGGAAACCTCCAAGTCGGAGGCTCCGACTCGAACGTGGTTAAAACCGACTCCCGGGCCGCAGATCGAACGGGGCGCGAAGGGACCCTCTGACCCTAGAGGGCTCCTAGTAGAACCTGATTGTCGGCCGTGCCGGCCACCAAGCGCTTCACTGCCCCCTCAAGGGCGGGGTCCCTCTAAAACGAGGCAGAGGGTAGTCTATAGTATAGACTCTATACTTCTATCTGATAGACTGTGTGGCTATGGCCTGGAGGGGCCCGAGAGCCTCACCCGATAGTAGGATTAGTTTCCAACCTACTCACCAAAGAAGGGTCATATCTCCACCAAATAGCACGCATGGTGTCTGATTCGACGCTTTCGCTGGTCTGGGCAAAAAGATCAGCCGATCGATTTCGCTCCGCGTCGGCTGCTTCCTCGATCACTTCCACGAACTATCATGGGTAACCTCCTAGAGTAAAAACAACATCGCTATCATCATTACTAAGCTGATTACTACAAAAAAGGGCTTCTGATCATTCTTGACTGCAACAACAAAACTGCTGTATTGAAGAGGCAACATTTCTCTGGCCTCTTCTATTGCAAGACATCTAAGAAAACTCTTCGCGCGCACCCCAAAATGCCATTCCATTCAGGAGATTCGAAGTGGTGTGTATGTTAGTCGAGAATGGGGAAATGTCAGATAGCCCGGCGTCACCAACCTCAAATCGTCAGAGGCGTTCTGCTTGAACCAGATAATTAAATTGGACAAGGGCGATCGAGTTCCAAGCGCGGCTCGGACGTAGGGGATCGGCAGGAGTTCATGTCAACTTCTAGTTAGCAACTTCAGGAGTTCAATCAAAGAAGATCGACAGTGTCGATTCGACACTTCCATTTCTGCGCAGAGATACTGCGAAAAGTGGGGGTCGCAGGTTCGATTCCCAGCACGTACATTTAATGTAATTCTACTGTACACTCGCGAAACCCATTCAAAAATTTTGAATCAAATACAACCCATCGGCTACGTAGTGGTCCCAAACGCACTCAAAGAATTCTCGGCACCTCGGTTGACCCACGAGGTATGAAACAGCACCGCCAGCCGCACCTTGGACCGCACCTGGGATTCCCAGGCTAGCAGCCGTGACTCACGGCCCGTGAGTGCTGCAAGTTACGACCCACATGGCTAGCCAGCTCAAAGGCTCACTCACTATTACCCCTATCCACCTAGATGGATGGGCTACCTTATGATAAGGGGCGTCGGACAACAGGGGTACTCTATCCTGCTCTGAGCCTGCCGGTAAACTAGCCTTTTCTGCCATCTCTTAAAACTACTCACAACCCCATACTCGAAAGCATCGAAGAATCAGCCGGATAGCGCCTTCATATAGCGTCATCCTGTAATCAGTCACCCACCGCTGTCTACTCGGTCAACGCAGAATGCAAAGTCAGTTGCAAAGAGAAAGCTTCATCGAGCCTGGCGTAGTCATGCTTGTATGAATTATGGCCGCCTCCCTCCAACAAAGATATCCTCAACCTTCTCCGTCTGCCCGCAGTTGAGACGATACTCATCAATCTCCTTCTGGGTGAGGGCGTCGAAGTACCAGCACGCACTCGACCCTCTGACAGACATTAAACACTCATCCATGTTTCACCGACTCCCCCATCCACCTTTTCCGCCGAGGCCTATCCATTCTCATATGCCTGTAATTGCCGTCGTTGAAGATTTGATCGAGGTCCGTAGCAGGCACAGCACAGCCGAACACGGACTCGGGGTCCACACTAGCCTGGTCCCTGACCTGAGTAACACTCTAAATAACAATGATAAGTAACAAAATGAAGAACAGCCTGAATAAAACCAACCCACGTTCAACTTGGGTAAATACAGCCATTCAGGAAACAGAATACTCTGCTACCAGTCGTTTCCACTGCCGAGACCATTCCGGGATTCGCTTCTTGATCTTCGGCTTGCCTCCCTTTTCTTGATCAGAGTTATCCGTATCCTTCTCAGACACGTCGTACTGAGAGAATGTCGCAAACGAAAATCTTGGCACCTCCATCTCGGGCCCTCGAAGCTCAAGAAGAAGCCGCGCAACGCGTATGAGACCACCTCTTTACTTGGTCGTTCGCATCGAGGGTGGGCAATGGCTTCAGTTCCTGTCGCTGAGGAGCACAGCTCCTCCGACCGATGACCACTGGAGTGGTGTTGAGGGTAAGGGTGCCTGATACTCGCGACTGCAACAGAGTATGGTAAGGAGCGAGCATCACATGCCTTCACCGGTGTTGGCGGCGCATTCTTCTTCATCGACCCGAATGACTCCAGGGCGTCGACAAACCTATCGAACGATCGCTACCACGCGGAACGAAAGAAACCCGACACGCCGTGTCTCGCTAACAGCCAAAAATACCGCATACCCTCCTGATGATAGCCAAGCGAAAAGCGCGAAAGTCAGTAGATTCGCGCCACGTGAGCGGAATGCGGGGACCTACTTCACATCGTCTTCGTGTCGTCCCCTTCTCGGTTGGATAGCCCGGCAAGGAGTCGAAGGCTGACGGGAGACTCCGAAAAGATGACGATATCCGAGACCCACCGTTGCTCTCATAGCAGGTCTTCATGATGCTCCTCTCGTGCTCGCTCTCCTCACTTTCATCATCGGCATCCTCAGCTTCATCTATTTGCATTGCCTGGGGGAGGGGAGAATGACCAGGTAGTTCCCCCACTGGCCGCTCACCGCTTCGCCGGGTTCGCATGCAACAACATCTTCCTCACGCATGGGAGGCGGCGGCACGAACCGCGGAGTTCGGAACCCTGGAGTGACTCTCCCTAGGAGAAGCGGCTGCAGCAATGAACAAATACCACTGAGGTCACCTACCCTTGTCCCCGGCTTTGAAGGGATTACTGGCCTGCGATGGGATTTGCCGCAGATCTGATAACGTATCTCCAAAAATTCGATCAGAAATGACCCGACCTTCCGCGCTGGGGGTCTTCGGTGCTGCCGGCTGTTTCTTATTCAGCATAAACCGATTCTTCAGCTGATTGACGATTCCCCCGGCACCACTCGGTTGTGGTGGAGTGTTCTCTTCTCGTGCTGTTATGTCCACCACAGCCTCGGAGATGTCAACTCTAGGATCCTGACAAAGTTGGGGACCCTTCAGCACAGCAAAAATCCGAACGCCTTTTTCGGCAGAATCAACAAGATTCGCCAGCCAGTTCCTTCCCGTTCGTCCAGTGATAAAGAGCCTACGCCATCCTTGAGACTATCTTCAGCCTCCTCATCCGCAACATCAATAGGTACAACAGCAGCCTTATTCTCAGGCACGGCCTTCGCATGCTTGGTTGTTACTTCTGCTTGCGGCTGCGGAGGTGGTACGAACCGAGCAGGTGTCTTTGCCGCTGTGTGAAGATGCACAGTGCCTGCGCAATCGAAATAATGAGCGTATTAGCTCTGGCCGAAATCCCAGTAACCGTAACCCGTGAACTGACCCTGCAGATTCGGTGCTGTTTTGGGTATTTTCGGAGCCTCCATCCGCTCAAGGGCGTCTACCGCCTTCTCCATTCTCTTCACCTGCCTCATTACCGCGTCCTCGTTCAGTTCCGGTATCGCTGACAGGAACTCAGCTATGGTGCGCACCGCAGTGATCCGAGTCACTTGGCAGAGGCGTTCCCGCGACCAGCTGTAATGCTTGCTCCTCAAATGTGTTCAACTTGCTGACGGCAGCCCGAAAGTCCACACCGGCCTTCGTGAGAATACTGAACTCTGTTTCGGCGGCCAGGACCTGGTCACCCCAGGTAGAGCGTGTAGGTGAGCACTCAGCTGCCCACCTGCAGCTCGAACCACTCCCCCGCTGCCTCTATGATCTCCGACAAATGCTTGCTAGCCATGATGGAGGGGGAGGAGCAAACAGCCCAACGTGGAGGAGTCACAACGGCCACTCTTGACCGAGATTTCAACGATAACCAGGCTCCCAGTCGTCAAGCTAACGAAACCATACGCACATTGCCATGTATCATGCCGGGCGGATTCTCGACCTCTTCAGCTTTCTGACGATCTGTGGTGTTGCGCCTGAAGCCACACCCTCCGCCACGACTCCACACTCCTAGTCAATTCTTCATGGAAGAAATCGCGCATCTCTCGGCTCGCCTGCTCCACCTGTAGAACATCAAATTGCTGGAGTTGGTCCAAGAGGTCGCTCAAGCTGCCGAAATGCCGAACCCCCGGCAGGGCAAAGTAGTCCACAAATTCAAGGATTTCCAGAACAGCTCGCGGATCGCCTTCATCGAAGGGGCTGGTCAAGTCATACTCTGCCACAGTTGAGGAGGCTCTGAAATGTAACGACCATCGTAGGCCTTGTGATTCTGGAAGAAAATGTACTTGTCGAGCGATGATGGCATGAAGATGGGCATGAACATCGAATAGAACTCGTAGAAAGTGACCAAGTCCATGTCGTACGGGAAGAGCACTAATGGCGTTGAAACGGCTCAGGTAGCGGTAGCTGGTATCCTTCAACGCCTTGCGGGTGACCAGGGTATACCGAAAGCGAGAATGGCCGGCAATAGTACGGAAACCCTGACCATCTGGGTCATGTCCGCTGCCCCGAAGTTCGGGCTGGTCGCTCCATCGCTGTTCGATTGGCGGCTGATCGGCACTGTCGAATAGATGGTCCATGACGTGCTGTAGCGTCCCCATCAGAGCCGTGTCGTGTGGTCTGTCCCAGACCAAAACGTGATCCCGGAAGATCGGCCGATGGGTGGCATGACTGTACAAACCGTGCGTACGGATGAACGGTAGGTGAACTCCTAGCTGGTATTCGTACTGCATGCTGAGGAAAGGATCGGAGGTGATCAGTACCCCACTCCGGGACATCTCCACGAGTGCCGACCAGACCATCGCGCTGGTATCGCCATCATCACTGCTTCTATCCACCATGAAAAGGGCCGGATGGCCGAAGTAGCCTACCAGCATCGCTCCGACCTCCTCCGCCAGGCCCGCCATGACTACACAGAGTACCGGTACAGTGCACACGATCATGCCAGGCATCGGCCCTGCTGCCCGCGAGCCCAGCCGTAGCGAGCTCGCGTCGCATGGCCTCTATAGACTCCCAACTGAGCTCTCTGTTAGACGTGTCCGAGTCGGGTAGGTAGGACTCGAATATGTCGGTCAGTTCATCTCGGTGCGTGTCACAGCCAATGGAGCCTGAGTAGAGCTGGCCACAGATGTCCAACAACCAGGGAGGATATTGCCGTTGCACCAGCCTTCGATGACCCTCGAGCTTCGAACCACCAACGAGCCGTAACATGTTGAGCACCTCGGCACTGAGAGAGGCGTGAACTCCCACCTCCCAAACCACCAACCCCGCCAGTTCACCAGTATAACGAGATGGTATCGGCGGGGACAGCCGCGGCTCTCGCGGCCGATCCTCGTGCAGCAGCTGTATGGACGATTCGGACGGCTCCGCAGCCTCGACCAGCGCTACTACACTCAAGGGCCACTCGGAGTCTTCCAGGAAAGCCAGATTGCGCTTTGTCTCTGTAGCTCCGAGCAGGTGGTCGGCCAACCTGAGGAGCTCCTCGTCACCTCCGGCACGTCCCAGAATCCACAAGGCAGTGGCCGCCCCGTAAAGGCACTGTGGCCGATGCTCGTGACCGTTGGCCTGCAGCCAAAACTGCATCATCATAGGGGAGGCGCTGTACGGGAGGGTGCTATCGGGCAGCAGGTCGGACTGGTGCTCCTCGACCAGCCTCGAGGCCACAGCTAAAGTCTCGCTGGAGATGGCATACCCAGCTAGGTGATCCTGTGCGAGGAGGTGACGGAACCTTTCCCACTCCACTTGGCCCGTACAATCCAACAGAGGGACTGCGGCCGGTCGGACTAGAAAAACAACAGACACAAAGAAAATCGCTTGTAGGGTGGACGATTTCATGGGAATGAGCATTTTTATATGACCGCGCCCTGTGGTGACCACTGCAGCTGAACACAAGGCATCCTCGACATGAGAAAGGCGGAGCCATGGACACGTGGTCGGGCGTTGGATCAATGCATATCGAGGGACTCCAAGCGATTTGGTCCATCCCATTGGTGACCGGGTTCATCAGGCGTCGCCCGCTTCTGTAACATAGCGAACTCAAGTCTGTCACGATCGCCCACATCACCACTGAGCTGGTTGCCCAGAGATTCTCGACGATACGCTCGAGGACACTATACCCGGGTGGTGGCCGATGCTATCGAGAGGGAGGTACGTGGCAGGCCCCATTGCCCGTGTACAGCCGCAGTTCCTACCTTGAGTTGATCTTCGAAACCGAGGGCCTCCTTAACGAAATTGAACTCCTTATGCGAGGCCCGTCGCCCAACTTCTGCCCATACGGGCTGACATCCTTGACGGCTGGTGAACGACCTCACCCGTCGAACAGACACCTGAAAGGGTAATAGTGTGAACACTTGTATAACCGATAACTTCTCGCTCCACGGCCTTCAGCAGCGATGATACTCTTCTGTCAGAGAATAGTCGCCAAGCCGTCGAGTGAACGACCATCAGAGGGGGAACTGCCAACACGGATTTAGGATGGGAGAGGTACGGCGCATGCTGCGTACTACAACGGCAATGCGAAGCGAATCAATCCACCCAACGCAACAAGCTAAGTCAGATGTTCCTGCATACGCATGCAGGTCGTTCTACTGTCAGATATCAAATACCAGAATCAGAAATCGCTCACAAGCGGGGCATCGTTCACAGCAAAGGCAAAGACAACAGCAGCTGCTGCTCCTACGACGAGTAGTATTCGATGACACTTTGAACTGAGGCGTAGGTCCCCAGCACGAAGGCGAACGTTCCAACGGCTATCAATACGTAACATACGATATGCTCAACGTCAAAGGTGAGGAGGGGCTTCTTGGATATCTTCAATATGAAGGCGGCCGGGGAATAAAATGTAACAATTGAACCGGTCAAGGATCCAACCAATCCCAACATAACATTAACATCGGGTAATGCGATGGCCACGGCATAGGATAGACCGATGATAAGTACCACCACTATCCAACCGTAGATTTTCTTCCACCATGCATTCCTAGGCGGTAAACAGGCCGAGATGGCATGAACGATGGAGCTCCTCTGAGGGTAGACGACGAGGGGGAAGGCACCAATAATGGTGATGCACTCCAAAGCAAAGGAAATGCATACCATCACATCACCTTGCGAAATGTATTGTCCCAAGTTAATGATGATTGAGGATTTTACATCCATTCCGAAGGCCAAGAAATTCATAAGCCCGACGGTTACATAAACGATAAAGCACACGGCGATCGTCCATACCACAACAGGAATAAATCGCTTGGGGGTAGGGTCACGGACCTGGATGTAGATCTCAGGGACATTGGGTTGATTACAGTAGGCAAACGTATACGTATTGATGGCCGCCAGCATGCTGGTCCAACCATTCACTGGGGACACCATATCTGATGGCAGATGATCTGAGACGCCGTAACGGCATAGAACGTAGATGGATGTTATAGCCAGAAATAAGACTCCGAGTACACCAAGAAATGTAACATAACGGATCTCGCTAATTTGACTCCTCAACGAGAGAGGAAGCAAGATGACGATAGCGATGACGGCCGTGAAGGGAATACGGTGTACCCAGATTTTAAGGAACCAGTTGGTAGGGTCGGGTCCAATGAAGTGAATGAGAACCGGAGAAAGGATATCGAACAACGTAATGAGGTAAGTAACACAGGTTCCAAAACAGAAAAGAATCATAACCACGTCAAAGCCATAGCACACGCCTTTGCCGAAGAGATGTTCCAATAGCTCTTCATAAGAGGGCTTCCCTGTTATGTAACAGGCCTTAGCGATCATCACGATCGACAACAGAGACAATATACCCATCACGAACAACAGTAGTACTCCGCCCACTATACCCGCATCCAGTATCGACACAGGAACAGCCAGGGCTCCGGCACCCAAAGTAGCTGCCGCAAGATTGAATACAGCGCTAAACCGTCCATCAGGTGCCAGAATGTTCAACTGTGACAACCGAGCGAGGAAAGACTTTCTCGCGATGGGCTTAGCATCAATCGCAGAATTGGAAGCTCTCTTGGTATCACTCCCTGAGGCTACTGGACTACCAGTAAAATCTTCGGCCGTTTCGGCAATACTAGATTCATGGCCTTCCGAAGGTCCATCGGCAGCGGCAGCCGGTGAGGCGGCCATGGTGCGTATAGCAATGAACTATCAAACAGACGAGCTCAGATCCTTCCCTAACGCATGACCCCGCTGGAGACTGAGAGAGTATGAATGGCATCGCTCCTGCTAAGTGTTATGGAATTGCTGCTACACTTCAAAATTTGATAACGAAGACACTATTTTCCCATTCCGCCTCAAAAAAGAATACCCATTAGCAGCAACTTTGTAACCCAACAGCCTCGCCGCCCTGTCCACACTAAGTCCGAAGGTTACACAGTATGGCAACCACTCTCCCGCTCCAACGGGGGCAGCTTCACATGGCCGTGAGACCGGTTTCAGGCCCTTCTCCACAGCTGCAATCAATACCTTTCTCCTTAATTCGCTGAAAATATTCCAAAATTTGATATCTAAGCTGCGTCCTTGAAAGGTAACAACCTTCTTCCGAGCTCCATCTTACATCAAGGTTTGGCTGTCCTGCCAGCGTCGTCGTCAGGGAAACCGCGACCGCCCCACTAATCGATTCCGGAACCGGGGTTCGGGCTGATGTATTTCAGGACCGCGGTGAGTACTAAAACGAGGAAGATTCCGTATCAAACACAACCTTTGAAGGATGCATCAGTAACGAGAGGCATATCTCCTCAGTCGAGCTCGTCCTGCTTGCGATGAATTCGCCGCTGAATCTGCTGCCACCAGCAGCCTGGCAAGCGACAGGCTCTTCTAACTTAACATCGCGTACGTGCACGGGCGCGATGTCTCGCCGCTCCAGTGTCACTCATGAGTTCGGATCGTAGGTGGGGGTCGTGGGGCTCCGTAGAAGCCCAGCTGAGCCCCTCGAGATATACTCTCCGTTCAAAGTGACAACTGCACCGAGGGGTGGCCCGCAATGAGCACTGGTGCCGGGCTGTACTCGACCGACTGTACTATCCGAAAGACTGACAGCGGCCAAGGCAACGACACGACCACCGGGGAAATGGCCTGCTGTAGTGTAGCTCAATCACAGTAGTGACGAGACGGAGATAACACTCGCCACACGCAGTGGGGACGCATGATAACACTCTGGGCCAACACAAAGGCCTTTCATCATCAGAAAGGTGACGTCTCGGATGCGAAACTAGCGGGAGTGGACACATGCTGTTTCAGTCAATATGCAGGGACCCCCATGGAGCGATCTCGTCAGCTCCCTTCACGAACTCACTGGTGAGGTGCCGCCAGACGACCAGTCGCCAGAGCTGCCAGGGTATCTCGTCGAGCTCCTCGGGTACGAAGATGCTGTAGGCCTGCCATGATAGGCCCATAGCCCTTTCCGGGTTAGCATTGACATGGAGGCGGATCAATAGCAGCGCAGGCCGATTGAATCTTCGTGGCTTCGGGCCCACCTCATAAAGCTCGGCCCCGAGTTGACGACCGCTGCACTGACCGCCATCACCATGAGAGGCGAGCTTGTTCAAAGAGATGACGTCCATGGAGGACCCTAGAGAAACCTGAAGGGGAGGGCACGGAAAGTCGAAGACACTACTCAGGCATATCCCGAGAGAGTTCGCAACGCCGACGCTACGTCCTGGGCCCACACAGCGATAGTGTCTGTCACAAGGCGAAGGAAACCATAGTCACTGAGGAACTTCCTCACCCCTTCAAGGGCCAATGCTTCATCCTGAGGTCA
This sequence comes from Perkinsus olseni, assembly GCA_013115135.1. Classification (NCBI taxonomy): domain Eukaryota; phylum Perkinsozoa; order Perkinsida; family Perkinsidae; genus Perkinsus; species Perkinsus olseni. The sequence goes on along the minus strand of JABANP010000076.1, from coordinate 138,691 downwards.
ACGCCGAGAATGTGAGGCGCACTGACGATCGTGTGAACGAGGCAGCTCACGCTATTGATTATTCCATCAGCATCGGTATCGAGGTAGTTGAAGGCTGCTGATGCCGCAACGCGTGCCTTTGAGGAAGTTGCTTCGAGGTAGTCCTACAAAGGGCAGCAGCTACAAAGGTGCCGAAGTGCAGAACTGCAGTCGAATGGTGTCAGAAAAGGCAGCGAAGAATGTAGGGCTTCGCTGTGGCGACTCAAAGCCAGCCCAGCTCCGAAGAGTCTCTCCCTCGATCGGACAATCTGTGAAATGATCGCTCTCGCCAGCCCCAATGAGGCCATCATAGATGGCGATGATCATCGAACCCATAGAGGGCTGGTAAATACTGTCAACTTGCCCAAGTAACATTCAAACCTCCAATGGAGTCCCCCCTGTCGGCGACAGACGAGGGCTCACCTCGAACCCCTGCAGGTCCATCCCTTGTCCAGGCTTCTCTGTTCCATCCGCTGTGCCATGTCCGGTTTGCAACAGCGATATTGCCGTGCCCGACGAAGCTCCAACCACCGACTCAAACCCGTGGTAAAGTTGCTTATACCATAACTTTCGGGATTCACTGTCATCAGCCAACACCCCTAACATGCCCAACTCACCCGCAGAGATGGTACCTGAGCATGACTCGGGCGAATCGATCCATCTGCACCTACTACCATCGCCATCGTAATCGAGGTACTCCTCAGCGACAGCTCGCGTCTCCCCAGTTAGCTCATTGAAAGCCCTTCGGAGCGCACCACGCGAAGTTCGCATGCGGCCCCTTGGCATCACCAGAAGGGCTGCTCGTCGGAGCTCCGACGGCGCCGCGGCTTCCAGACGAGACCAATGCTGCCACTCCCCGAGCGAAATACTCCAACTGCTGTCTAGATCGATCAGGGAGAGCAACTGAAATCATCGCTGTATTGAAGTACTCTCATCCACGGAAGGCAGTCACACAGTAGAAAGTGATCACGGACCTCACCTCCAACCCCCAACGGTCTGCCGTCCACTCAGAGGCGGGCAACTCGCCAGGGGAGAGGACACCGTCGTTGTCGGTATCCAGCAGGCCGAATCTCGCTTTCATATTAAGGGCACTAAAGGCTGCTCCAAGAAGGACTATGGACTGCCTGAAGGGAGCGAGGATGAACATGAATACTCAAGAACGGGGTACCTGTGACGACTCCATAGCCGACCCAGCATGACCAGGATGTCTTTCGGTATCGTATCATCGCCAATATCGAGAAGAGAGTCGAAGGCCTGAGCGGATGATGCGAGAGGCGCCTGCCTGAAGCCTTCAAGGCGCCACGTGGGAAGCGAGGATAATCAAACCTCACCTCCGTGGTAAAGACGCCTTTTGGGGCCTCCATGGCCAAACCGTAGTCCATGAACTCTTCAACATCGATACGTCCGTCACCATTAGCATCGATAGGGCCGATCACATCCACAACACCGTCCTCCCCGCTTTCGAGCAGGGGCGCCAACTCCCCTCGCGCGACGGCTACGCGCAGGATCGTAGTGGTGGTTTTGACTGAAGTAAAGCGGGTAATGACCCTACCGCCATTGAGACAAGGGCGGCCTACCGTCATCAGAAGTGATGTACTCCCTTATAGACGCACGGCTGGCCTCAGGGAAGGATCGAAGGACCTCCTCGTAGTGCGCGACAGGATCGCCAGACCCATCATACAGCTCAGCCAATCTGAGTAGTTGAAATGATGGTACTCTAAAGTCGCGGCGGCATAGAGGGCTAACTTAGAGACAAACAGGGATGCCCCGGACGGCAACGCCTCGGGATCCGTCAGCACCAGGACCTGCCATTCCCGTCGACCCAGATCCTCCGATGGGATGAGGGACATGAGCTTAGTATAGGCCGACTGAAGGAGCCACGGTTCCCAGGCACCCAGCGTGATCGACCCAGACTACGCAGAGGCTCGGCCTGCTGCCAGCTGACGCTGCAGAGGCACATCCGACGTCCATTGGGGATATCCGTCCATCGCCGTCAGCATCCAGCTCGACGAACCGCGACTCCGATTCGAGCGACCGCAGGAGCTTGAGCAGTCGACCCGTTCCTCTGAGCGAGTCATAGCGGGTCAGCTGTGTTGGCGACTGTCTACCGGCCGTCCTTCAAGGCACGATACAGGCTCTCGATCAACCGCCAAGATGGCCGGGCCCCGCCGCAGCTGTCTTGCAGCAGGTCATACAACTGAGCGTGGCGGCCATGTATCACCAACAGACCGGAATGTCCAAGGCCACCTCGGCCGTAAATGTTCCATTAGAACCGAGCTCTTGGCCAAACTCCACCCAACTCGTCCGGCTCAGTCTGGTGCGCGGGAACACCGCCGTTGGTTGGCTCTGAAGGAGGAGGTCAGAAGGAGGTGTGCAGAGGCGGAATACATAGGAGGGTACGGTGGCGTCGGGATCTCTGTTGGGCTCCTCAGGACGTGGCGCACCGATCTCGAAGAGGGAACCCTGAGGGCCCGAAGAAAGTCATCATACCACAACGGACGTCGTTTCGGTCTCACAGTGGTATGAGGACGCCACATGGACGCCGAGAAAGAGCCGTTCGGGTCCGTGTCGGCTTCAAAGGCCTCTGTCAAGTAGCTCATAGAAGGCGTCCTCGAACGTCGGGCTGCTGAGATCGGGTCCGAGGAGTAGCCGTACCAACACGGCCTCCCCCTCTTCAATTTTGCCTGACAATATCTCAGCTTCCCGCGGTGGATAGTAAGGTCGTCCCACCGCTGCCATCTAGGTCAAAGAATTTAAATCCGTCGGGCACCTCAGGTTGATGCTTCCTGCCCTTCCGCTGCTTCTGCCCTTCCTTCGGATCTTCCTTCGTACCATTCCTCAGCAGCGAACTCAGCCGAAGTCTCAGCTCTGAGCGGCTAGAGACCCTGCAGTCTGTGGCGGTGCCTACGACGGGATATGTCATCCACAGAGCCGCGGCGAGGCTCAACTCGAAAATGAGGAATCGGGTCTCTAGAGGGACGGTCCTGATGTAAGCCCAGCTCTGCAGCGCCCGACGCGACACTCCCCGCCCTTCGCCGGAGCCATCGAGTATATCGAGTAACTAACGACAGGATAGCCGTAGTGAGTCATAGCAGGCTTGGTTACTACCTCCGAGGCCTCATCCCAGCCGAGCTCCTCCCCCGAAAGAAGGCCGTTCCTGTCAGCGTCTAATCGGTAGAACAGCGGCCCGAGGGATGCTGCACCGAATAGCACTGCCGCTTCCCGGAGCAACCTGAGGTGGACCCTAACCGGAGTCCGTGAATTCTGAACAGACAGGCCTACCTGGCGCCCCTCAGTTTCATCCACTGAGTGATGACTGCCAACGGGATTGCATCACCGACCGATAAATGGTCGAAGTTCTGTAGTGAAGATCTCCCGCCCGTTACAGTCGATCTCAGCGGACCCACCGAATCCGAGAATACCCTGCTCCCTGCCTTCAGCGTTTGGTCAAGCTCTAGGAAGGTACTCCGGGAGAGATCAGCAGAGACGACACCATGGCCCAGTGGCTCGTAGGGCATCATCTCCTCAACGATGGGAATGAGGTCCGAGGCGAGACGGATGAGGGCGAACTCAGCGGGAGCAACTTTACCTTGACCACCCACCGTCGAGCAGGATATTTAAAGACGACAAGGCCACAAGGAGAGGCTACCAACGACCCCACCATCGCCATCCTCGTCCAGGAAATTGATCAATTCTTTAGTGTATTGCCTCCCCAACTTCCCCAGTTCCTCCATGACCTTCACAGTGATGATGGCGGTGTCCTTGTCGAAGCCGAACTCCCTTTTGGGGAGTCTGAGAGGGCGGCGTTATACCCACAGGATGCGGCCGACCGATTTGAGCTTCGCTCCGCCCTACTTTTTGGCTATCCACTGTACCACAGCCGGGGTCGCATCGGGGCTGCGACCAGCAAGCCTCTGCCACTCCGTTCGGGACAGCTTCCCGATCTATCAGAGTCAAGTACGGCTAAGAACTGAAAGACCGCGTCCACAGCCGACTCCGGCGGCCTCTAGCCAGCTGGATGCCCACCCATCTCTTGTCCCTCTCCTCAGCTTCAACATCTACCTCTTCCAGCGCGAGCTCGTTATCCCCGTCCTTATCGAACTGCATGAATCGGTCATGCAGCGCTAGCGCCTCGATGAAGCGATAGATCAGGGGTAGGTTCCTGAGTGCTCCCGACAACGACTAATGCTCGGCAGCGTCCACGGTACCCCGAGTGCTTCGTAGCCAGGCGGAGTTCCTCATACTCAGGTACACCCAGAGTACCCGACTCATTGCCAGCCAGTACCTTCAGCACCTAAAAGGGCGATGATGACTCTGCAGGGCAGCAGTACCCACCTTAGATGGGAAGAGTCTTTCATATGATCCACTGTGGGCTCTCATAGCGTTCAGACCAGCACGGGAGAGGGATCCATCGCCATCTAGATCCGAGAGGTAGGCCGAGGCAGTCGAGTAGGGCTGAGATGGTAACTGTGAGATGGCGATGAACACGGGTGCTACCGAGGTTTCCCAGGCAACTTGGAGGAAAGAAGGTGGCTGCTGCTCCTAAGGAGACGGAGTCCCCCTTCTCCCTGGGAGCTGCTCCTACATCATGCTGTAACCACGACATGCTGTCGAACAGGCTCCTTGTGGAGATACTGATGTCAGCCTCGAAGCCTCTCTTCAGCGCCTCAGTGAACTTCTCCCGATAAGAAACGCCCCCCGGACTTTCGCCATACATAAGGCTATCAACTCGGTCCTCCTTGGAACCATTACGACCTGAACTCTTCATTTTCTGTGCGTAGAGACAGCCCAGCGCCTCACCAGCACCGTTAGAGTCTGGCCGCCCGGATACATCCTCCTTCGGCGGCAGCTGTCCCTCCACCCTCTCCTGCTCTGAGGAGTTTACACCGCCCACCTGACTGAAGAACATGCCATTCCACCCATAACCCGTCAGCCCTCAGCTTACTCCATCACAGCGAGAACCCTCTCGCGAGGCGGAGTTGGCGAGGACCCAGTGCTGCAGCATCCTCCTCGACACTCCACCCTTCCGAGATTCACTCCGAGTCAGGTCCTCGAAGAGCTGAATCAAAGGCTCCTACACGAGGATCGGCGGCAAGCATAGGCCGACCGGCTGAGCATCATCATCCCAGCCAAGCTCCTCCATCGACAGGCGTCCACTCCTATCCTCATCGATACTGTAGAATAGAGCGTCCATGTTCATAGCCGAGAACATCGCTGCTGTCGAGCGGAGGCCCTGATCAGGAGTATGTGCGTCACTATCAAGCCCAAGGCCGTCGCCGGTTCAATCAGACTCGATTCCGATGCGCTGGCAGCTCTACGACCAGGTCTGTGTTGCGTTGCTCAGCGTCTACTGGAGTGTACCAACTGGAATCCATCACACTGCCTTACCCTCTTTTGCGCAGTTCCATCCACCGGGTAAGGACGCTGAGGGGGATGAGCTGCCGTCGAGGGTCCGACAAGAGTTCAAAGGCCTGACAGAGCCTGTGGCACTGCACCACCAGATCGAACTCCATCACCTCAGAGCCGAACCATTTGACAGAGGCTCCAATCCGTTTGCCCAACTCCTCGAACGCCTCTGCGGTTAGATCTTCCGGGGCAGGCGGGCCCACCAGGGATCCTTCCAGGGGTAGGACGGCGTCCGCTATTCGGCGCATGTCGCCCAACAACCGCAGACGGCTGAACTCCGAGAGGGACAGCTGACCTGATAATACCACAGGGGTGGGCTCAACTAAACTATCTCGTTGTTGTAGTAGTAGAAGACAGCATAAGTAGATTGGGCCCATAGTGAACGAGACAGAGCGGAGTACCCTGAAGCCTCACCCAGGCACTTACCATCTCCGTTTGGTATCAATAAGGCCTTTGACAGTGTTAATCTCGTCGCTCGGCAGACTGTCCAGGAGCTGCAGCGCGGTCGCCATCACCTTAGCGGAGTCCAACACATACTCCCTCTCTCGAGGTGGCAGCCTGAGGTGCTGCTCGCAGCGACACGAGGAGCTGCCGTTCCTCACCTGGCTGCCAGCCACGCCGCCCCGTCGGGCGCAGCTTCGTAGGAGAACCCCGCCATGGTCATCCATTCAGCTGCCGATACTGCTGAGCTGTTATCGGCATCGAGGAGCTGCACCAACTGAACGTGGATCCCTCCAGACAAGCGGAAGGGCGCGATCATCCTACCCAACCCGCCTCTTCAGGTTCGATGCCGACGCCCTCGAGCTCCTGCACGCTGAGCTCCTCCGTACCATCACGGTCCAATTCGACGAACTTGGAGTGGAGCTGCAGCGACTCCACTACGGCATAGATCAGTTGGACTGTCCTGAGGTGTACGACACTGAGAGAGCCGACACCCTCTCGTAGCTGGCCCACCGATGGTCTTTGGTGCAGAGGTGCAGCTCCTCCAAGGCGCTGAGTTCGATCACGCCGTCCCCGTCCCCACCAACGTCTTTCAGAACCTGGGGCAGGCGTCTCTATCTCAGAGCTCAGAGTGGCGGAAGGCACCTACCTGTCGCGACAGCACGTGATGGCTCGCTCCTATAGCGTCTCGGAAGTCCTTGAACTCTCCCACAGACAGGCGACGATCCCCATCAGCATCCGCCCTGTAGCCCGACGCAGTGGCATAAGCCTAAGTGATCGCAGTTCATAACAGCCGGGCAGAGAAGCCGTCAAGCAGCCTGCCTCCGCCTTCCCGCCGTCCGACCTCCCGACTTCAAGCAGCGCCGAGGGAGCAACCTACCACACACTGTTGTCCACATGACAACACTCTCCGTTGACATTACCTTGGAAGAGGCCTCCATGACCACGCTGAAGCCACGGTACTGGATAGCACTGACCAGCTCCATTGCTTCGCTCCGTCCTACGAGTCGCAACAGGCGGGCCTCCTCCTCATCGAGCTCGCCTGGTGCAACGACGAGGACAGACAGGAGGTGTCTTCCACTGGAGCTGAGACCCACCATTGTCGTCAACATCGAACGTGTCCAGAATCGCTCTCCTATCCTCAGGAGCTGCATCCTGTAGACCCCGACTCGCAGCTAGGCGGATGTCCGATCCACCGGACTCGGCTACGATGCTGAGATTCATCCAGAGGGGACGAGGCGACAACTTGGCGGGCAGTACTCGAGGGCGAAAACCGCCACCGACGAGGGCGCCGTGAAGGTGTAGGTGAGCTGCTGCAGGGTGGGTCGATCGAGGTAGGCGATGCCATCAGAATCCTCCCTCCCGATGGTGTCGAATATCTGACCATCATGACGCCTCCGAATGCCTGTGGAGGCCGCCTGAACCGCTTGCGAGTCACGGACTGTGATGGTGGCTTCGAAGGAAGAGTCAGGTTAAGTTGGTATTGACTTCCTATCAGGTCGGAGGGCCATTCCATGACCACCATCATCTCCCGTACTGAATGAGGGCTTCCGGCCACCACACACCCTCTCAGGATGTCGCACGGATTGAGCCAATACACTGCGCTAGGCGATCGTCCGTATCAGTCATCGCCCGGCGAAGAGTATTGACACACAGACAAGTACGAAGGAGCCTTGCCGCGCAGCCCCAGGGCATCCCTAACCGGAGCTCCAAATCTGACCTCGGCAGTGCTGAGCAACGGAAAGTCTCTCCGGAAGTCCATCAGCTCATCAGGGGTTATCCTCCCGCTCATGTCAATATCCACACTCGAGAAGAACGCTTCAGTGTTGATCAAACTGAAGACTCTCAGCAGCTCCCTCACGCGCCTGAACATTATCATCTCTTCTCTCCACCTCTGCTCCCTCTCACCTCTGTCCCGCTGCCAGCAGCCAAACCCTCAAGGACCTCAGCAGGAATCTCGACAGGGCCCCCTCCAAGCAGGGCGAGGGCTTCGAACGACTAACAGTCAGTTGAATACTAACCGCAAGGGCTGTGAAGCGTCATCACTTTCACACTAAAGGCACTGGGGTTGCTCTGCAATCTCCCAGAGTAGGCCAGGAACTGCCTTCTGGTCCACGGCCCATCGAGAGACAGTCTATCGGCCTTATACAACGACGGTGGCAGCAAACACGTCGAGGACTTCCCCTTCAGCGAGGAAGCGTATCAATCCCAACTCATGGTCGTCAACGTAGCCTGCATGACGCTATGGCGAAGCGCACCGCCGTAGCGGCAGCAGGCCTACCATCGCCGTTGACGTCCAGCAGCTGCTCAACCTCCGCCTGCTCATACGGTGACAGTCTCTCGAACTCCTTCCTCGCGGCCTCCGGCGTCCACTGGGACGAAGCCGAGATCCTGAGACTGAGATGGGTGAAGGTGACTTCGACAGAGGGACTGACTTCCTGCTCAGCGAGACACCGCGCTCGGGGGCGCGGCTTCAGCGTGCATGCCAGCCAGGCCCTGCAGCTCCGATAGGCTGATCGAGCCCGAAGCGTCCCGGTCCAGAGCATCCAACACCTGTGGACGACGTCCTTCAAAATAATCACTGCAGCGAGCCAACAATCGTCAGAGATGGAGCAACAGCTGAGATGCCCACCCAGAGTTGGTGGGGTTCGAGAGGGACTTCCTCTCCGCTCAGCCGTCCGTCCTCATTCCGGTCCATCGCACGGAAGTTGGCCTCAATAACGAGCGAATCAAACACTAGGTAGACCCGACGAGCGTTCCTAAGCACAAAACCATACCTCACCACCACAGCCGGACGACGGTACCTGATGTCCTTCGAAGCAAGATGCAGCCGATCGAACAGATCCACGCTCAGAGGCCTCCCCTCGTCCCCTCCGGAGAACAGATGGAACACCTGCACGGAGGCAATCAGCAGCTGGACGAAGGGCCCTCTCCATCCTCGGTCTTCCCACCTCCTCAGAAGATGCCCCCGCCGGAGCCTTCAGGCTCTTGCCGAAATCTCTGAAGGCTTCGTAAGATACCGTCCGGCCCAAGGCGAGAGTCCCTATCGAATACGGGGACGTCGTTATGCTGCCACCGACCGCCGCCTGGGAAACTCAATAGCTGACCCTGGTCGTGAGCGGCAGGGCACCCTACCTCGCCCCCTCCTAGCTGGATGAGGGCCCCCGGAAGCCCCTCGTCGAGGACCCCAGAAAGGACCTGCTCCTCCTCGCCCTCCTCTTCCGCTACACCATCAGCCCCCGGGTCCGGCAACTCAACCAAGGGTTCCTCCGTCAGGCCAGTACCATTATCCCGTGCCATCGAATGCCAGCTGAGCCTAGGTCGTCGACCGTACCCGAGTAGCACCTCCGACGCCACTATGTTGGCCATCTCAGTGCCACCACCAATGGCCCGTAGGATGCTGTAGTCCGCGTCACTGGGCCGACCTGCAAGTCTCGTCCCACTGCTCTCTCACACACGTCCAACTCACCATCCCCGAGGGAGTCCAGAGACCTATCGATGAGCCGCACATACCCAGGAGGCAGCCGAAGGAGCTTCTCATGGGTTGCAGCGAGGAAGGGCCTCTCGGGAATAGGAAAAGGGCCGTCCTCGAAGCCTTCAGTCAGCCTGTCGCCGAACCGTAGTTCCCAGCCACGGCCTGAGTCCCTCACCAGAGAGCGAAGCGCTTGACGGCCATCGGGCGCTCTGCTGATGATGAGCATCCTCTGCCACTCGTACCGGGAGAGGTACCCGTCACGATTGGTGTCGAGGTAGTGGAACAACTGAGGCAACCGACTTCACCCTACAAAAGTGTCGCCAGGCCCACCCCTCTGCCGGAGAGGGACCGCGCCCACCCCAGCTCCTCGATCGATAGTTCGAAACTTCTGAAGTTGTCCAACTGGGAGAAGCGGCTCTCGAGGGCAAGGGAGTCCGCCACCAAACGAGGGTAGCCATCCCCACCCTCCATTGAGCTGAGCAACCTAGCACAGTGATCACGATGAGCCCGGCAGCAGCAGCAGGGGGGCGGTCCCTACTCCCCCTGGGCGATGGTCCGGAAGACTTCGTCGATCTCTTTCACTTTGATATGCTCTGGATCATCCCTCGTTGCAAAGTAGGCGAAGGACTGAGAGCATGACGACTAGGCATCACTAAGGCTGGTACTCCCACCTCCTCGGTGAAGACGAACGCGGGAGCTCGGATGGTACGGCCAAACTTCAGCCACTCCGACAAGCCGATAAGGCCATCACCGTCCTCGTCCATCAACTCGTAAACATCACCCGGGGGCATCACGGAAGAGCTGAGGGCAGGTCAAGAGCCCAAGATGGGCCCGCGGCGACGGACCTTGATCATCGGTAGCTTTTCCGGTGCCCTCAGTAACAACAACCAGGCATCCGTGGCCGCCGTCAGACCTCCCCGAAGGGGCTCCCCAGTGTCTAGGACTAACAAAAGATTGCCCGTCTCCGGAGGCCGTGGAGGGCAGACCGTCCTACGCCCTCTGAGATGCTCGATCCCCCTCCCCAGTCGACGGAAGGCAGCACGATGAGGATCCTCCCCGAGCAAGCCCTTGCCTCACGAAAGTCCCAAATACCAGCCTGTCACGCATCCGGCGCCTTCACGTCGTAGACCTGCAACAACTTCTTCTCACGGTAAGGAGGGGCATCCTACCTCCTCCATCAGGGACCGTATCTCCTCCACTCGGTACACGGACGAGTTGTCGATCCACCGCATGACCCTACCCAGGCATTCCCCCGGAGGACTCTGAAACCACCACCTCAACCATCACCAATCATCCTCACCACAACCGCCCTACAAAGCCTCTCATGCCGATCATGAACTCTGCATCAGAGGGCGTGGGCTCTCGAGGTTCGCCCTCACCAGATTCATACCTACTCAGCTGCTGCAAGATAGTAGCCACAGGAGCCACTCCTACATTCCGTCAAATGCGTGCCATTGCGGTGCCGCACTAAGACCGTGCTGGCGGCTCCGCGGGGTGCTCGAGGTCTCCTCCAATCTGAGCGGTACCATCCCGAGCAGCGACTCCCTCGGGGTACGGATTGGCAAGAGCAGAATTCGCCCACCTGCGGCGAAAGGCCGCCGAAGCTCTCGGCATTCCCTCCCGTGCCGGGTTCATCGGTATGAGGACCCAGTCGGGAGGGTGTGGGCTGGGTGGGTTGTATACCAGGGTCGGGGCAAATGGATGGAGATTGAATAGGGGGTCGTAGTAGGGCCTGATAAGGAGAGAGTGGGGCGCTCCCGAGAGGGGCCATGGACGCACCCTTCAGTGCAGTTTGGGCAAGCAAAGCCACCACCGCCATCCCTCAGTGCATAGCGGTGGGTCCTGGAAGGTAGGACCCTCGGCCCTGGTTTGGCTGGCCGTGCCCCGGAAGGAGGCCTCACTCTGTCGGCTGCTGCAGCCTCATCCCCAAGAGTATTGCCTACCCTCTCTGCCCCTGCCCTATCGGTGTCGGTATTCTCTTCCCCTTCCTTCCCGAGCAGGCTGTCGTTAAAAGCTTCCTCGGCCTCCCCGTCTTCTGTCTGTCCGTAATCGACGTCCTCTACCACCCCCTCCTCACCATGGCCCGGCTCCAACGGCCCCTCCCTACCGTCGTCGACGTCCTCCGCCAGCCCTTCCTCACCATGGTCCGGTTCCAACAGCCCCTCCCTACCCTCATCGACGTCCTCTACCATCCCCTCCTCACCATGGTCCGGTTCCAACAGCCCCTCCCTACCCTCATCGACGTCCTCTACCACCCCATCCTCACCATGGTCCGGCTCCCAACAGCCCCTCCCTACCCTCATCGACGTCCTCTACCATACCCTTCTCACCATGGCCCGGCTCCAACAGCCCCTCCCTACGCTCATCGACGTCCTCCGCCACCCCATCCTCACCATGGTCCTGCCACGACGGCCCAGCGTCCGTGTCTCCGCCGTAGCCCTCGAAGCCGGGACCGAAGTCTGGTTCCGGAGGCTCCGCCTCTCCAACAACAGGGTTGACCGCGGTCCTAGCGGCACCATGATGCTCAATCTCAGCGTCTGTCACGGGATTGAGGTCCGGCAGCCCCAAATGCCCTACTGTTCTTGGAGGACCAATGGCCCTGGTTCTCCCGGGAGTAGCAACCTTCGTTGGCTGAGGGCTTTCGGTGGTGATGATATGAGGGGGTTCGGCAGTACTCGGTCGGCGGGCAGTGTCTTCAACTACCGTATCGTCATAATCATCTTCCACCGTAGACTTCCTAGGAGGCCTACTGAGACCCTCCAATGGTCCTTTTGTAGGCTTGGTGGAGGGACTGGCAGTTGGACGGAGGGCACTGCTTTCCACTGGATCTGGTGCAAGACGAGCTGCCGCCTCCATCGTATCCTCGTCGAAGTGGTAGGTGAAGTCATCATCCGACCCCGTCCCGGAGACCTCGTTCGGCTCCTCGACAACCCCTTCTCCTTGGCCGAAACCTGGTCCAAAGTCCTCAGTAGGGCCAGTAGGGTTACCATCCTCGGGAAACCCCTTCCTCTGGTCCGAAGCCTGGTCCAAAGTCCTCAGTAGGGGCGATAGGGTTGACATCCTCGGCCACCCCTTCCGGCCCAAAGTCTTCCGTAGGAGAGCTCAGATCTGGCTCGTGATGGTCCTCGGGGACGCCATCCTCCTCCTCCTCCTCCATCTGCCCCGGGTCTCCACTGACTCCCACAGCCGGTAACTCCGGCACGCCCTCCTCACTTTGGCCAGGGTCGAAGTCCTCCCCACTCGACGCTATAGCCTCCCGTGCAGGGAGGTCCCTGGACCTCTCCGGCCCTAGCAAAGGCTGGTGTTCAGCTGCTCGAGGTTACCAACGTATTCGCCGATGCCCTCCTCCTCACGGTGACCATCCTCCTCCTCACGGTGACCATCCTTCTCCTCACGGTGACCATCCTCCTCCTCACGGTGACCATCCTCCTCCTCACGGTGACCATCCTCTTCAGGATGACCGTCCTCCTCCTCAGGGTGCCCATCCTCTTCAGGATGACCGTCTTCCTCCTCAGGGTGACCATCCTCCTCCTCAGGGTGACCATCCTCAGGGTGACCATCCTCCTCCTCAGGGCGACCATCCTCAGGGTGACCATCCTCCTCCTCAGGGTGACCATCCTCAGGGTGACCATCCTCCTCTTCAGGGTGACCATCCTCAGGGTGACCATCCTCCTCCTCAGGGTGACCATCCTCCTCTTCAGGGTGACCATCCTCCTCTTCAGGGTGACCTTCCTCCTCTTCAGGGTGACCATCCTCAGGGTGACCATCCTCCTCTTCAGGGTGACCACCCCTCTTCAGGGTGACCATCCTCCTCCTCAGGGTGACCATCCTCCTCTTCAGGGTGACCATCCTCCTCTTCGGGTTGACGGTGTCCCGGTGTGCTGGGTAAGTCATATCCAAATGCAGCGACCTGTTCATGATCCAGGAGATCCTCCTGATTGACCGGGCTCACTTGCTCCTCAGACCGTCCGCCCTCCTCCACCACACCCTCCCGGCCTTCAACAAACTCCTCAGGCTCCCCCTCACGGCCGCCATCGTCTAGCGCTGCCGCTTCCTGCTGGTCCCCCTCAATAACCCCGTCGCTTCCCTCACCTTCATTCCGCATACCCTCCTCTGCTCTCCCGCCCTCGATTGGCGTAGCCTCACCAACCGGCTGCCCGTCCATCTCCGGCAGAGGATCCACCAACGGTCCTGGCTCCCCAAACCTCCTCTTCCGAGATCGTCTCTCGAGGACCTCCCCCAAGGGACGTTGAGCGGACACCTTGGCAGGGTCCCCTCCGCGGCCCCCCTTAACCTCGTAGTAAGACGTAATCATCCTGAACATCAGCTCACTTTGAGCCTCCTCCCTTCCCCACTCCTCTTGCACACTAGTGAGGGCCATGAATGGCAGGCTGTGATGATCTAGGTGGGAACAGTACGAGTACAACGCCTGAAGTAGCCCACCCGTCAGCTCCGGGCGCCCCCCCCCTTGGCCTACCCGCTTGGCCCTATACGCCAAGGCGCTCATTATCCTCACATCCCGAACCCTTACGGAGGACTGGATACCGGACTGCAGGAGCCGCCGCTGCAGTCGCCGCAGGTCATCAAGGACCTCCAGATGAGCTCGAGCCCCTCCCCAGGCGGCTTCGGCGTACGCTGTGAATCTACAGAGGGGTTATAGAGGGCCGCCTTGCTGAGGTCCAACTCACCCTATGTGGGGGCCCGGGACTTCGTAGGCCAGGAGGACGCCTTCCTATGGGAGCTCACGAGGACCTCGTCTCCGGTGATACCTGCATGAGCTCTGCTGCGTGTTACTCAAGGATACGGAAGAGGGTTGGTGATGACCGGGTTTTGGAAATGAGCTGGAGCCGGGGATCGAACCCGTGCCCCCGCCTCAGAGTGGGCTAAACTAGATTACTGATAACGCAAAGTGATATAAGCTAGCTGACAGATAGTAGCTGTTACTGCCAGTGTCTCACCGTGTCGAAGAACTCTTCGGGCGGCAGTCCCTGCCGGACCCTCCAATATCCGAGCCAACTGAGGAGTACTGACGTGCGCAGGCTCCGATGACCGGCAGCAGTGGGAGTTGGGCTACTGTGGTCCTGAAGCCTGGGGCCTTGCTCCAGTTGGTGATCTCGATGTCCCCTTCAACCTCTAAGGGAGAGGTGTCGAGCGACGACCCTCGATAGACCTCCACCTCGAAGGGAATACCGACCTCCGCTCCACCGACCATCGATTGCAGAGCGTTCTGAGGAAGCAACGAGTGACGGGATGCCGGCCTTGGAGGCTCACGTGAATAGCCCAGCTGGCCGCATTGGCGGCAACAGCGTGATCATCGACATCTCGAGGCTGGGCCTTCGAATCCGCCTGGCAGCTCATCCGGCAACTGTGACTCGACCAGGCACTACAGAGAAGACAAGCTTGTTGGGGTCCTTCCCTGTCTCGTAGACAACAGAATAGTCACTGTCGAAGCCAGCATCGACCAGAGCACGCAATCTGAATACCAAGCACTGCTGCGAGACCGAGTTCCCGTGGTCAGGTTCACATCGTCGCCTTCACCGTCTCGATGGGGGGCCAGACAAAGGAGCTGGGAGCTTCCCGGAGTCTGACTTCCCCTACGATCACCTACAGAGGGACACTCCGACGATGACAACGGAGCGGGACCCACCGAGGAGGGCCGTCGGTCGATAGGCAGAGATCTGAGCGCTGGCAAAGGGGCGAGGGCGAAAGAGTTGACCAGCTGGATGAAGCTGGCCGGCTGGAGGTCCTCGAGTAAGACGCTGCACTGAGTGAGCACAGCAGCGGCATGAGAGGAGTTGAAGGGGCGTGAAGCGTACACCGCACTGTGGATAGGCTAACATGTCGTACTGGTAGTCAGCGCAGACCCTTGCAGCAGCCTCAACGATCTGATACCACGGGAGCTCGAGAGGCGGGTGAAGCCAGTACCGCTGCCCACCTCGATCAACTGTGGGAGGCCCGTGGCACCCTGTTGGAAGTACTCACTATACGGTCCACATACCGCCGCTGTCATATCGGACAGACATCGTGTCTGGTGAGCCTCCTGATGCGGCACTCCTGTTGAGGAGAGCAGCTCCTGGGCTAGGAGGGCCACGACTACTAGCATGTCCAAGGTACTGCGATGAACGCGGTCCACGTATCCGTGAATCAGGCGGAAGAATGATTGACTTCAACACAACAGCAGCCCATGCCGGAAATCGTACGACTGTGCCGTCTCATCGAGCCGAAGTTCATGACGACCCCACATAGTGAGGCACGGCGTTAATTGACGTTCATCAGAGTCCGCAGGAAGGCATCGTCCTGAAGGGAGCAAGGAGGGCTATGAGCCACAGTAGGGTGGCAGTGATGAGGACCTCTGGTCCAAGAGGGGCGTACGAGCGTCGAGTGACATGAGGTGGTGGATGGGGTAATCGCCTCCTAGCATGGGCAGTATGATGGTAGTCCTCCTTATCCCTCGCTGCGAAGGGTGAGCGACCCTCCAGCTGGTTCACCGTCTGACAGCATCCAACCACTGGCCGACACAAGAGCACCTCGACCAACTCACATGCTCGTTGGTGAGGTGCCGCCACACTATGAGCCGCCAGATAGCCCACGGGACCTCGACCGTATCATCGGGCAGGTCTATCTCGAAGGCCTAGCCAGGAGGTGTATCGCGTGAACACAACCCCCCTCCGGCCCACGTCGTGGATCTCCAGTGCCAGCTCACTAGGAGTGCAGTCCCCGGCCTTGGCCGACTCGATCAGCCCCTTCAAGGACACAGCCCCCGCCGGGCCTTTCAACTTCTGAGGCAGATCAGAATACAGCGGGGGCTGGCCGAGGGTTGGCCCACCTTGAAGACGGTCAACGCCGTGAAGTCAGAGATGAAGCGAAGGTAGCCGTAGTCCGCGAAGAGCATCCTCATGAGCTCAAACTCCTTCGTCTCAGCCTGATGACAAGCCAACCCTCTCCCACAGACACGGCTGCCTCCCCGATATAGAAACCAGAAGGACGTAGTGCCGGGGTCCTCGGGCAATCTAAGTTTCGCGATCTTACATCCGAGAGCTTGCCGTCGTTGTTAGTATCAAGGAACTGGAAGGCGAAGCGAGCTGATTCGACATACGGCGACTGAACGGCTCCTATACGGCCCTGAGAGGTACCATCCTGCCAGCTTTACTGTTCCGAAACTACCATAAAGCCCGTCAGAGTTCGGTCGTCGTCGGCGAGGGTGGACTCTTGAAGAAGAGATTGACCCGAGCCAGTGCCAGTGTTGACAATCTCAAAGCCAAAGAACAGCTCCCTGTACAGGAGTTCTCGGAGGGACCGTCCACCACCAACTACTCGGAGGAGGCTGATCTCTGACTCTGACAGTTTACCTTAACAAGACGAACATCGTCTCGCCACTGGTACAACGGTGTGAGCTGGCAGGTCGCCTCGATGCTCCCACGATGGCACAGGTTCGATCCTCACCATCGCCATCGAAGTCCAAACGTTTCTCTATCAGCTCAACCTCATCAGACGGCAGCTCCTTGACAGCAGCTCGATACTTCTCCGCGTATTCCCCGGCTGAAATTTTGATCTCCGGCAAGATTCTCAGAGCCAGAGCCCGCATGTGCGGCCGAGCCTGGGCCACCAGATACCCCCACTGCTGCCACTCAGGACGACTGATGCTTCCGTTGCGGTCCAGGTCAAGCAAGGTGAATAGCTGAGAAAGGAATGCTTGTTGAATGGGAAGGAGCGAATCATGCTACGATAGTTGCACAAAGGGACAATGCAGGAATACTTGCAATCTCGATTTTCCTCAACAGTACTTTAGCGCGTACCACTCCTCCCCCAATTCACAGTTGGACGAGGCTGCACGCAGACACATATCAAGCGGTGTGATAGTTCCTTCTGGTTCTATCATTGGCATGATGAGTTCCTTATCTGACCTCCTCTCTGGAGAAGTTATGGATCGGCCTACTTACCTTGTTACGCTTTGGCCCTGACTCAATATAAACACCCAACACACGTTCAACAACTTCTCGCTGTTTGGCGATGCAACAAATGGTTTATTTTTCGCCCGGCTCCCGCTGGTGCGAGTTGAACACATTCTCTCGAAGGTGATCAGATTCACTTATCGCTTTCACCCGACAGTGCTTACCATCGACCCCCGCTATGGAACTCCTCCACTCCTTCGCTGCCAGCTCCTCCCTACTGAGGCTTCCATCTCCATCCAAATCGATAGCATCGAACCTCGCAGCCAGGCTGATAGCCCCAAGGGACGCTGCCAAGTCGTGTAGGTAACTACGCTAACCATCACTACAGCATAGGGGGTAGTACGAGCCCTACCCGCCCCTCCTTGCCGCCACATAGGTATCCACAATGTCGATCGGCAAGGTCTCTCCGATAGGATAGAGGAGGGCTCCGAAGGACTGCAGGGGAGGTTTGCCCCTCAGTTGGAGTGAGGGTTTACCTTGGCTCTGAACCAATCCCCAGCAGCCTCGGCATGACGGCCTATCTCCTCGAAGGTTCCCTCGTCCAGCTCCTTCGCGTCTGCCTTGAATAGCGTTGATAAATTCTCGAGTAAAGTCGAAAGAACTTGGCAGAAAACCCGCCAGTCGTGGCCCAGCTGCTGCGACTCTCAGGACACCGGGGTTGCGGTTCTGACCTAATCGACCCCGGGGTGAGGACAGCTGTCGGGATGCTTAGCCGACCGACCAGACCCGTCCTCGAGGAACGCGACCGCCTCCTCTCTGGCGCCTGGATACTTGCTCGCCTCAGCCATGTACTTCTCTATGAACTCCTCATCGGAAGCTTGCCTAGGAACCTCTCCCATACTGACAATCTCCCAGCTCCAAAAGCCACTACACAGAGGCACTCTCCTCACCCTTCCAGGACCACCGACACCGCCGGTGGGACGACCTCCGACCCAACACTGACAAGCCTCTGCCAGTTGCGTCGAGAGATGGACGATTGATTAAAGCCATCGGCAACATAAGCGAAGAGCTCTCCGACGGCCATCTAAAAGACGGGAAGAATAGCAGCTTCGCTCCGCCTACTTTGACCTACACATTGTTCCTCCGACACCGTGTCCGACTTGCAGTCTCCACATCCAAACTCCGACAGGGAAACGAAGCCGTCCCGGTCCAGATCAAGATCGGAAAACCGCATCTCCATTTTGATGGCATCCAGGATGTGGAAGACTCGTGCCAAGTTCCTGACGGGAGGGGTCCCGCGAGTTGGACGTAAAGCCCCTCACCTGACGTCCTTGAAGCTCTTATACAGATCAGCATATCGACCTACTCGGATAGCTGCAGCTTCCCTGTCCGCCACCAGGTCGAAGAGCTGTCAAGAGCAGCAAGGCATGGAGGAACTGCCCTGCTCTAATGCAGGGCTCACCTCCTTATTGTAGGCCTGGCTGACCCCCAGTCGATCACCGATCTGCTGGAACTCCTCCACGGAGATGGTGTCACTGAGGGCGTGTCCAGTCATCTCCTCGAAGCCCCTCGAAGGGTACTCCTGAACGAATGAATAATGGGCGTGGTGGCTGTGTGCAGGCCGTCCCCTTGGCGGACTGCGGCTCCAAAGGCTTATTACGTGCATAGAGATGCTCCAAGCATTGTTGTCCCTACTCTGAGGTCCTCCTTGAAGGTCAGCTCCGTAATCATCATCCTTCTCATCGTCCCACTCCTTTACGACCATTTCATGATCATCATCCTCAGCCTGCGGCCTCTCCGCCGGAGCTGGCCCTTCCGTGGGAGTAGTCCCTCCTACCGTAGTTGTGTCTGAGACCGGACTTGAACCCTCCTCACCGGTCTCTGTACGGTATTCATCGACTCCCGGGCCCTCGGGCCTCCCATTCACTTCACGATGGTACTCTTTCTTGTCACCGTCGTCCCTCTCCTCCTCTACAGTCTCACTGTAGTGGTCCCCTCCACGACCAGACTTCTCCTCCTCTACAGTCTCACTGAAGTGGTCCCCTACAGGACCAGACTTCTCCTCCTCTACAGTCTCACTGTAGTGGTCCTCTCCACGACCAGACTTCTCCTCCTCTACAGTCTCACTGTAGTGGTCCCCTCCACGACCAGACTTCTCCTCCTCTACAGTCTCACTGTAGTGGTCCCCTCCACGACCAGACTTCTCCTCCTCTACAGTCTCACTGTAGTGGTCCCCTACAGGACCAGACTTCTCCTCCTCTACAGTCTCAGTGTAATGACTGCCTCCGTGCTGCTCTCCCTTGAGGCCTCCAACATTCGCGTTTCTACCTTCTGCTCCATCATCCTCAGCAACCCCTTCCTCGTCCTGACCACCCTCAACGCCGGCAGCCTCCTTCCCCTTTGCCACACTGCTCACTGCTCCAATCAAGTCGGACGCCACTGACGCCATGCTGCCCGGCGGTGGACGCGCCGAGGCTATTCCTCCGATGTGCTGCTCTTCACCAGCCTTCAAAGTCCTCCCATATCCCTGTTTCCTCTTCCCCCAGTGATGCTTCCTCCTTCTCTCATTATGACCAAACCGTCGAGACCATTGCAGAGGGTTTCCCTGAGAACGAAAATTAAGATCTGCCCAACAGCGGAGCGACGCGAAAATTGTTGAGTGCT
This sequence comes from Perkinsus olseni, assembly GCA_013115135.1. NCBI lineage: Eukaryota > Perkinsozoa > Perkinsida > Perkinsidae > Perkinsus > Perkinsus olseni. Next base: position 118,795 of record JABANP010000076.1, on the reverse strand, counting down.
GATCTCCATCCTACTTGTCTTGGGGCGTGATGATGTGCACTCGGATTATGCGCTTGGTAGATCTAAAGAAGCATGCAGAACTTGAGGAAATGCAAGATTCGGTGAGATGAGCAAGTGCTGGTTCCCTCACCGAGTCCAGCTCTATTAAGGCCGCTTCTGGATGGGCATCAACCAGCATCTGACAGGCATTCTCGACTGCAGGTTAACAGCGGAGTGCCCGACCCCACCTTTCCTGAGCTCCTGGCTTCTTCCAGGAAACTGCTGCCCCCAGCCTCAGTGATGGTAGCGAAGCCGTGGTAGAGAAGGCTCTCGCATAGGAGGAGGAACTCGGCACGGTGGAGTATCCGCAGATTGAGGATTTCCTCTTCACTGAGCTTATCTGAGAGGAGAAGAAGGAGGGAGCCGACCCTGCACAACCGGCCCATCTAAGGCAGGCTCCCCCAGGCCTCACAGTAGTACTCACCATCGCCATCCAAGTCCAAAGCGTGGACGATCTTAGCCCGAATTCGAGCAGATTTAACCCTCTCGAGCACCTTGGAGAACTCCTCGATAAATTGCTCTTTGGGCTGGTAGCCGACCGCGGGATGCTGCAACAGAACAACAGTCTGATTGAACTGACGGTACTCCTGCCCTTCCTCACCTCAACGCCAGCAGCTTCACAGGAGAAGCCACTGAGAAGAAGTAGGTGAACTTCTGTAGCCCCTGGCGTGTTATGTGCCTCTGGTCGCCATTCCCTTCCCCAAGGACCTCCAGTACCTGCTCCCTCCCGAGCTCGGATCAACATCCACCTCCAAAAGGGTCCCACCGTAGAGAGGCTAACCAAAGGGAAGCTGCCGATCCAGGACCCTAGCTCATCCCCAGTCAGCTTGCCGTCCTTGTTCTTGTCGAAGGCCGAGAAGAAAGCTTCGGTATTCACGGCAGAGAAGACCGCCAGAAGCCTCCGTAAGCGCCTGCGTCACCGCGCCACGAAATTATTGCCGCTGCCCTAGGTCCTCTCACTTGTGGCGGACGGCGTTCATCCACGCCTCCACGGCCTCCCTCGGTATCCTTCCGTCCCATAAAAGCGCCAAAGATTCAAAATTCTGACGGAGCGACGCGTCATACTCCGCATGAAGGGTCGTCGGCGAACCCTCACATGAGTGGAGAAGCCCCGATGGTTGGCCTGGAACTCCGCCGCCATCCTCGCGAAATCCTCTCCGGTCCATCCAGTGGGGGCGATCTCGATCTTGTCCATTACATAAGAGGACTCCGGCAAGTACTTAGCGATTACTCCAGGCATCGACAGTAACCGCAGCATGGCAATTTCTTGATGGTCGATGAACCCTGACGACAGCGGCACCGAGCTGCTGCTGTGGTCAGCAGCGGTCAGCAGCCCACCATCATCATCGAAGTCCAGGAACTCTCCAACTTCAGCGCTCTCGAAGCCCGTGTATCCCTTCATTGCCTTCATAGTTGCCGCCACATACTCCACTACCGGCCCATCCGCCTTCGACTGCACTCTGATCATCAGCCACGGTACTCAATACCAAAACATCCCCTACTCTACTTCTGTGCCAAAAGCACCGCACTGGCAGGCACAGAATCCTCGCTGAAGCCTGCCAGCCTCTGCAGCTCACCCAGCGATATCGAGTCGGAGCCGTCCACGTCCACGACAGCGAAAACCTGAGGACGCGAAAAGGATAGACTCCGTCCTCAACGGTTGGCTCGAGTATTGAACAAGGACCGCAGGGCGTCGAACCACGGACGAGAATCGGTGTGGGTAGAGGATCCCGAAAGGCCCCGAGGAGATCATCACCGGCCGATCAGCCTGGTCGAAGCCTAGCTCCTCGAAGGCGAGCTCGCCGTCTCCATTGGAGTCGAACTCCTTGAAGCGCTGAGCCAGTATGAGGGAGTCCAGGATGAGAGAAATACGGCGATGGTTCCTGAGAAAGGACCCCCCTCGGAGACAGGCACCGTGCTGTGCCAGACGTAATGATAGGGAAAGTGAAGAGAAGCGCCGCTCAAAATGATTCCCTCACCACCATATTAACGATCGCCACCGGGAAGCCGGAATCATGTGGGCCTACCCTTACCGGAGGTCCTTCGATACAACATGCAGTACATCACTCTTGGTGGAGATGAGGTCCTCTGCATCACGGTCAGCGGGGTACTCCAGGAGGTCGTAGGCCTGCCCGAAGGGGCTCCGCCCATGCAAGGTTGAGGCCTCCAGACCCACCGTCCGAGAGAACACTGTGGGTGGCGCCTGGATGGACTTGCCGTAGTCGGAGAAGTCCCTAGAGCTGACTCTAGTACTCGGGGACAGCTTCCGCAGACTGTATTCCAATGGTAGACGCCTCCACTGAGAAGACGAAGATGAATCGGCCCCTCAAGACCGTGACTGATAGTTGGACATGGATCGAGCATCACAGAAGGCAGCTATAAGGGGAAGGGGCGCAGCAGACAAGCTATTGGTCGTTCGCGGTTCCGGCAGAACTCAGCTAGGCGGTCCACTCGGAGCCTCGCCATCTGAAGAACACTGCTCACCTCTTCGACCTCCTCCCCCTCCTCAAGGAAAGATCCCCCACGATGATGGCCTCGATGATGTCGTCTAGTGCCCTCCTCCGAATGGCCATCTTCCGTCTCCTCGGGTAGCGGGGTGACGACCCCCCTCCCCTGCTGGGCCACGCTGAGTGCATTGGAGGTGAGTCGAGGACGGCGACCATAACCCAGGTAGAACTCTGTGGCGACCAAGTTGTTCATCTCGTTACCACCCGCCATGGCCCGGAGGAGGCCGTAGTCGCCGTCTGACGGCTCACCTGACCACACCTCGCTACCATCATACTAAAGTTCGGCAATCGCTGGTACTAGCCCTATCATGAGGCTAGGAGGCCTTGGGAATCTTACCTGCTCCCAGCGAGTCCAGAGCCTTCTTGATGACCGGCACGTACCGCGCCGGCATGACCGCTAGGCGCTCCTTCGCTTGAGTAACGAACGGTTCCACTGAGTAGGGGAGGAGGTTGTCCCCGACCATGTGGGCTATCCTGAGGGAGAGTGCAGCGGTCTCCAACCTCGAGGGTAGCCCAGGGCCCACCAGAGTGCGAAGCGGCGGACCAGCAACGGCGCCCGATGAATGATGACAAGCCTCTGCCATTCGTAGCGGGACAGGACACCATCCCTGTTAGAGTCCAAGTAGAAGAAGAGCTGAGCATCGACGACAGGGATGGCTAGTCCAACAGAACTTCGATAGGCCTCACCGCCTCCCCCACAGGGCCCTTCCAGCCGATGTCTTCCAAGGACAGGTCGTTATGGCGGCCACCGTCCAAGTCGGAGAAGCGACTCTCCAGCGTGAGGGAGTCCATCACTAGCTGGACTGCCGTGTCCGCCTCCCGAGTCGATACGCTCAACCGCCCCTGGGCGATGGTCCGATAGAGCTCCTCGAAGTCCTGCACTCGGACCTCCTCTCCGTGCTCATCCGACACCAACTCGTCGAACGCCTGAGAAGGTCAACGTTACTGATGAAGGGCTCGCCCGAACGATCCGTCTGCTAGTGCACTTCGCACACAGTAGAGCAAGTCGTCCCGGAGCATCCCTCCCCACCTCCTTGGAGAACACAAAAGAAGGCGCGGCAATGGTCCGACCAAAGGCCGTGAACTCGTCAAAGGCGATGAGGCCGTCACCATTGGCGTCGAGTAAGGCGTAGATCTCCGATGGGGCCTCACGGAAGAGCTGGCAGGCAACACCAAGTGCTGAAGCAACCCTTCACTGGGCAGCCCTGTTACCGAGACCAGAGTGTGCTTGTCGGGAGCGGTGAGAAGGAGTATCCAGGAGTCCAGTATGGTGGCTACGCCGGCACGGAAGGAGTCGAAGCGCGGGAAAGACTGAGGAGGAGGAGCGCTTCGGGAAGGCGACTAGGGCTGAACGCTGGTACTCTCGCTAACGTGCTTGATGGCAGTCCGGAGGCCCCTCATGGTCCTGATAGGGGTTATGTCGCTCTCGAAGAGACCGTCCTTAACGAAGCGGGCGAAGGCTCGGGTGTTGGCCGTAGTTGGGTACTTGCTGTACAACTGCAGCCATCAGAGAGTTCAGGCGACAGGGAAGCCTTCCCGATCTACATGCTCCATCTTCTCCCTCAACGCCTCCACTGCAGCGAGAGCTGTCTTGTCCACCCAGCTGAGGGAGAGGCCTCCAGGGCTGGCTCGGGGAACTAGGCCGACAGCGTCGGCCCGACTGTATCGACGTCGGCGCTTACCCTTCCGATCCTGCCCACGGAGAAATCAACTTCCTGAGGCGCCAGCACGTTCTTGAACTGGACCTCATTAGGGCTGTCGTGATGGTAATGCCTGAGTAGCAGCATCATCCCCTCCCTCGGACCCCACTGCAAGCCACCCCTGATCGTTGTGCTGCTCCTCTCCCCCTCCTTCCTGCCCGGCCGGGCTGCGGAGCCGTCATCATCATCATCGGGGGTGCTGCCGCCTTCCTGCGCCTACACAAAGACGCCCTCAACCCCTACCGCCAAGCCCCGCCCTACTGGTCAACTGCCGGCGGCCACGGTCCCGAGGGGTGAACAGTGGTGACCACGGACACCCTGTTGTGAGGAGGCCTGGTCGGCAGCCTGTATGGCGACCCCACCGCAGATGGCATTGGCAGGACCAGTGCCCTGGAGGGAGGAGGGGCCGGCGGATGGAAGATAATACGAGGCACGAAGGGGTGAGGGGCGAAGAGAGGCGCGTAGCGGACAGCTCTGACCAAGGAAAGGCAGTAGCGTGACGGAAGAGGCTCTCTTGCTCCTACCCAGCCACATGTGTGACGATAGGCGGGGTGACCAGGCGCTGGCCAGGCGAGAGTCTGTACGGCAGCACCGGCGACCTCCCTTCACCCATGATGGTCGCCATGCCCTTCAATTCACCATCCCGAACCTTTGGTGCCGAGGGGACGCTAGGCTGGCCCTCCTCGGGCTGCCCATCAGGCTGGTCATCGGCCACACCTTCGTCAGGCGACCACGGGCGTACATGACGAGACTCCTCCTCTTCTGGTCGTTGCGATGGCTCCTCAGGGACGCCCTCCGCCTTAGACGGTCCTTCCTCCTGTACCCCATCTTCCTCCTCAGGCTCATTCTCACCCTCATCCATCCGAGTGGCCCTCATCAGGCACTACAGGGTCAATGCCTTGCTGCTCGCCAGGCAACTCCTCCTTGCCGAATACTGCGTCCAACACCTTGTCCTCGGGACTCTCTTCATCCGAGGTCCCCGGTTCAATCCCACCCTCCGGCGTTTCATTTTCTACCTCTTCTGGCACCTCACCAGCCTCTGGATTCACATCATCACCTTCAACTTCCTCAGACACTCCTTCCTCCTCCTCTTCTTCCCCTCGCCTCCGAGCCCCATCTCCATCAGCGCAGCCGAGCCGACGGCCCCTCCCTCCTCCAGCAGGCTGCCGCTGCTCCCATGACCCTCCCCCGGGCCATAATAAGACTTCACAATCTCCGCCAAGAGGGCACTCTGAGTGGCCTCCCTGTCCCATGCGATCTCCGGTGGGACCAAGGCCTCGTGAGGAGCAGGCCTGGCCAGGACCCCAAGGCCGTGGCAATAGGAATAGAGCACCTACCCCGGGCTGGCCCCCGTCAACGGCAGCCACCAAAACCCACCCGTTTGGTACTGTAGGTGACTCCCACTGAGGCTACGGACGTCATTGACCCTCACCAGGGTCTCGATCCCAGCGGAGGCAAAGCGCCTTCGCAGGTCCCTAACATCAGCGAGAACGTCCAAATGCGGTCGGAGGCCACCGCCATTAGCTTCGGTATATATGGTGAAACTGAGAGACTATAATGCCTGCAGCGCTGATCACTGCTCAGCCGACTACCTAACGAAGTTGCCGGCGAAGCTGTGGGCTACGATGGTGCCCCGAGGGCTCGAGGAGATCTCCATGTCCTCTCCTGTGACACCTACCCAGCCACCTCCACCGAATCTGCCCGACTCCAGGAGCTCACCATTCTTGAAGGTGAGGTCAAGATTCTCCCTGTTCACTTTCGACATGGCCTGGCGAAGTACCAGACTGACCTGCACGGCAGGGCTCCTCGCTGGGCCCCATCCAGCCCCTCCCGTCTCACCCTGTCTCGGAACTTCTGAGTGTTCTCCGCGTTGAGGATCTCTATCTCGCCCTCCACTTCCATCGGGGAGTTGTCAAGGGAGCACCCTCGAAAGACTTGCAGGTGGAAAGGCGTACGGTCGGAGGAGGGTGGGACGAGGTCTAGCCAGGCAACCCTGACCGCAGGAACGACAGAATCTCCTGAGAACCTCCACTGTGGGCGTACATGCAGGGCGGTGTAGGCGGCCCTGGCAGTCTCCTCGTGCTGCTCGGGAGAGAGGCCGCCAACAGGAACGCGGAAGGGCTCCGTCTGAAGGGATAGTCGGCTGATCACCGAGAGGAAGGGGGAGGACGCACCGAGAAGACCAACTCCGCGAAGAGGCCGTCCTTGGCGACATCATAGATGACTGTATAAACGGGATTGAAGCCAGCGGCTGCGAGAGCGTGGATCCTGAAGGGAGTCGTCGCGGTAGCCAGTACCATCATTGAGGCCCACATAGCATCCTTAATCCGATCCACAGAGGCATGGTGGCCCTGGTCCAGCACTGGATACGGAAATCTAACCTTTCCGATGACCGCCTGATGGAGGACAGCCTCGAGAGGGCGGCGTCTCCACCACTACTACAGCTGCTGTTGCCGGCTTTCGAGACTTCTGCGATATGACAAGGGAATTGGTGGACATGGCGAAGGAGCCGGCCAACTCATAGAAGTGGCTTGGCTGGAGGCTGTCCAGCAGGTGAGAACACTAGAGACCCAAAAACGAAAATTTCACTGCGCCACGAAATTGCCCCCTCACCCCACAAACCGAGGAGCCGTAGAGCTGCGAGGTCTGCTCGGCACAAGCACCTTCTGCCGCGGACATCACCTAAGCCACGGCTCCGGCCTCCTTCCCCCGACCCTCTCCCCTCACCCGCATCAAACCAACCACGCCAGCGCCGCCCTTCGCCATATAAGCCTCGAAGGGCCGACACACACGCTCCTCCATCGACGGTCCGCAGCCTTCCGACAGCGTCTCCTTGGACGCTACGGCCCAGCCGGTGATGAGAAGGAGGAGGAGAGCGCGACAGTCCAGGCGCATGAGAAAATAACTCCGGTCCTCCATCCACAGGTCCCGATGATTGACAACTCAAGAAGAGCCGCTGTAGTTCACAAAGTAGTAGCTCAGTTAGGAATCAGGGAGGAAGGAAGGAAGAATGGTTACTCTATATACGAGAGTCGGACAGGAATTGGGTGGCGTCCGACATGGTGCTAGGCCCAGCCCAGGTGAAGGTTGTAGCCAGGGACCGCCGAGGGCTCAAAACCTCGGCCGAAACTTCTCCTTCTCTCTGTAGTTCTTTCGAGCCTCCTTCATTTCGTGCTTGAAACTGAACACCGGAGTCAGAATGCACTAGATAGGGCCGAACAAGCGCCCCTGGTGTAATCCACCTTACTTCTCTTGAAGGTTTTCCGGGGGCTCCCAGGTCATCTCCGTGTAGCCTTTCCACCGTACCAAGTATTTCCGTCTGAACAGCTTGCCACTCCCGTCAGCATCCCCTACTACCAGACTTACCCGTCGAACTGGAGGATTCGGTCCACGATGTACCTGAAGCTTCCCTGCACCCGGACCGCTCAGTTGTGCTTATCGTACCGTCTATCGCCGTTATCATCTTCAAAACCATTCATGACCACGTCAGAGTCACTGAGTATCGAGGACCCGCTGGAAGACGACGACGATGAAGAAGAGGAGGAAGAATCCTGAAGTACGGCCGCGTAAGGCTGACTAAGCCTCACGCCTCAGCGACTCAGCCTGGTTGAGGTCCTGGCGACGCCTCGAGGATCCAGTACGGATTGTAGCCCTGGCGGTGTCTCCACCTACGTCATCATCCCTCGCCTCGTTATCATCATCATGAGAGGGTGAGCTGTCCAGCAGGTTAATAGTGGGAACGATGAAATCGGACAAGTCGTCGGAGGGCCTCCTGTTCTTCTTGCCGCTGGAGCCTTTACGGAGATGCCCTACCATCACGACATATGGATGATTGGAACCCAGCAGCCGATACCACTCCAATCGAACTTCATGTGTGGGGGAGGGGCATAACTAATACCACTCCTCCCCTATAAAGTCACTCTTGCGCGTACAGATGTTGCTATTAACTACTGCTGATCGTCTACACTACTACTAACCAGAAGCGCTACGCACAAGAGCTGTCCGAGCATCCCAGCCCAGTTCAACCCCAGGAATGTAGACAGCAGCAGCGGGGCACAAGTATGCCTACTTTTTTCCGACGTCCGCACTTTCTTGGTCGACTGTCTCCTCTTCGGGGACTGTTCGGGAACTGAAAGGACGGGGAGAAGCTCCGAGTCCGAAGGCAAGTGGTCTTAGTTGAGCGACACGAGCAAGGAAAGAAGAATGCCCACTGGGTGGCAGGTTGATTACCATTGTAGCTATCGCTGCGGCTCCTAACTTCACTGGCGTCCTTCCTTTTCCTTGATAGCCCCTTCTTTCTTCTCTCCACCTTTTCTAAGGCTGCCCTCAGAGGCCGCAGTAGCTGTCGTTTCGGACGGCGATGCCACACGCCCTACCAACACCCGACGTGCTCCATCACACCCGATGCGCAAGAGTCCGTCCAGCTACTGTAGTGGTCGTCCGCCTCCTCCGCCTCCACCGGCTTCATTTCGCTTCGGATCAGATAGACTTTACGTCGATGTACTGCCGCCTCCAATTGTGTCAATAAATCTTCCACGGCTGAGAGAAGTCTCACGCGTAAACCTTCACGCGCCACGAAATTATTGTGCTCTACTTTTGATCTTGCTCATGTCCACCTCATCCTCCGTGATACACGTCGGGAGGCCGTGGGCGTTGAGAAGTCATTGGCCCTACGGTCTCGGAATAACTACGGCCACCGACGCATTCCTCGAGGCCCCAGAGTCCTCGACCGCCACGGTAATCCACGACACGTCTCGTCTCTCCTACCACCCTCTCCCCTACTCTCCCGCGAGAGTCAGCCCTGTCCCAGGTGATCCTCCGCAGTTCCCCGTCAGCATTAATTGGCCGAATAAAGTCAACAACGGAGTCGATTGGAAACAATCAATACCCATACTAACGCGCAGTATTTTACCAGTGGCTCCTTAGACAATACGCTCGAGATCGGTAGCGTAACCTGCGGCAGACAAGAGATTTCGCCGCCACCTTTTGGCCGGTGTCCAGGACTACCTATCATATTCGATATCAAATCCAATGCTGGCATTGCTGAAGCGTCATCTCGTATCTTCTTGAAAACGAGCCTGGCCGAGAAATGAGCTAGAGGTGTCAGAAAAGAGGCTCCAGCACGATCGAATTACCTGTCGCCCTCGACGACCCATCGAGTGCTCAGTCTGTTCCTGAGTCTCGCCTGGGCAGGAGTCGACGGGTCCTCCAATTCTAGCGTGGAGAGGTTGGCTGAAGTGACAGAGAGCTTCACAACACCGTCGCCGCCCACTGCCATGCTACTACCTTCATCAGCAGCCTTCCTGTCGTTCTCTGCCTTGGCAAAGAGCTCCAACGACTTCTTGTCGTTGGGGTCCATAAGAAGCATCTTGCAGGCCGTCTTCGAGTGCATGGAGGTGTAGGCACGCTCCAACGACGAGGCGATTTTGATTCTGATTTTCACCCTTCGTTATAATATCACAATCGACACTGTTACTACCGGACTTGATTCACCACCCTCTGCAGGAGCAGCTCCGAGTGGGGCAGGTCCTTAGCCGCTTGCGAGACACAAGCCTTCAGCTTAGTGCCATTGCCTTCCATGATGCACCTTTCGACAGCCACCTGATCGACGAGGAGAAATGACGGTCAGACTGAGCCGACGCCCTCGGTAAGAACTGCAGTCGAATTCGAAGCGGAAGTCCAGAGTTTACGCGATCATGATTTCCCTACTACCGGTAGTTGGATCTGAGGGAGTCCCAGTGAGGGCCTCCGGCAACTGTTCAACCTCAGTGTGGAATTCTCCAGTCCGATCGGCACTCTGATGGAAGGCTGCAGCGTAGTGGTGATAGTGCTCTGAGCTTATTACCAGTAAGAACAAAAGGTAGAGGCCCATGATGGTGGCCATGTTCGGGGAGGGGCGCCTGCTGATTGTTGGGGTTCTCGAAGTAATAGCGGCGTAGCTGAGTCACTCTCCTTTCGAAGGCTGAGAGGAGGAAGAAGACAAGCCTTCAGACCATGGCACAAGGCGTCTCGACCAGCACGCTGGGCCGGCACGAAAGTGATGGGCAGTTCGAAATGGCGTTAGCCAATCTATCATGAGACTTCTCGAGAGAGGCCCTCCTATCATTTATATAGCTACTATAGGTATAGGAGTAGCCTAAATTGAAGGGAGGGCTAGACGACCGAATGTTGCCAAGATTTCGACGTTCCCGAAAGCCGTCCAGAGGTAGCAGCCTACCTCCCATATCGCCAGCCTTCAATGCATCAACAGCAGCGGTTTCCAGGGTTCCTCTAGCCCACTGTATGAATTCGTCTGTCAATAAGGGAATCCATATACCACACCATCACCACCTCCTACTACTACCCTGTGTCTTTATCCCTAGTTTCTCTCGTGCTTTGATGATCTCGTCGGTGGGCGTGAACCCGAGGGCCAGCATCGCTATCTGAATGAGAGACAGCTCACCATCCAGGGCTGAGCAAGCTCCGCTGACTACCTCCGACTTGTCTATGACAGCAGCAGCCATGTTTTCAAAACCTTCAGTTGATTTATGGGGATGGCCGAGCAATGTTGGGCTTCACGCGCCACGAAACTACGCGCACGCCCAAGAGCACATTTCTCCTGAACCTGCTCTCACGGTCTCCCCAGTTTTGGCTGGTTGAGGTGATAAACTTTTCACTTTTGGTTCGTAGATGTGTAGGCCTGCATAATCCCGTCTTCACTGTCAAGCTTCTGAAGGTAAAATTCCTCCTTTCATTTCGGCCAGTTTGTTTGCTTACATCATGAAGGCCCGAATCAACCTGCGGCGGAAAAGTGTCGGGACGCCTATGGCCGCCACGCAGGCAGCAGCTCCTCTACTAGGTAGTAAGGCCTTTCACCGTGGGCTTGGGTGATTGGCTGTCAGGCCCTCACGGAGGGTACGATCCAAGTGCTGGGTCGAGGAACCTGCCATTCTCGAGTGACGAGGCTCAGGAGCAGGTCCCGTCAGGCCTCAGCACAGGTGACAGGAGGTATCGACTACTTGGCAGGGAGATCATTGCATGTTACTGCGGCTTGGGTATACTATTTTTCATAAGTCCGGTCTCAGGGAGCGGCGCGTGGTCAGGCAGAGGGCTCAACACCACCTGTACGGTCCAGTGCCAAACGACGCCGGGAGTCCGTGGTAAGAGGGAGAGTCCTTGGCAATGACTGATTGCTTGGCATTGTTGGGAAGTTGCTAGCACGTCTGTGACTGTATGTGTTCGCCGTTTTTAGACGGCTTGTCCGAGTGGGAAGCGCTGCATGAGCCCCTTTCACGACTCTCATCGGTCGCGCGAGTATTCGTTCCCTCAGACTAAGTGCAAGACTCTATTGGGTGGTCCGCCCTCAGCAAAAGCCGCCAAGCATTTAACGGATACCTCAGCATCTGGCGGCCTGCACAAGACCGACGGCGACAGCAATGCCCAGCTGTCGGTGTCCCTAGTGAGTGACCACACCGATTGGAGGATGAGATCGACTCCTGCAGGTGTTTGATAACCCTGGTGATGGTGGTAGGCGGCTGTCGGTGGGTCGGGCAGGCGGCGGCGGAGCGGCGGGGAGTCATCGTGCGGAGAAACGGCCAGGGACGGAGGCTGAGAGGGAGGACAAGGAGATGATGATAATGGATTGGAAAACGAAGTTCACAGTGAGGCTCCGTGGTCGTGGCTGCCGCCTATCAACTCAAGGGCCAAGACACCCGAGCTGGTACAGCGTAGAATGATGGGCGATAGTATTAATACATAGCTTGTGACGAAAGAAATGTATCATGCAAAAATTAAATCAGTATGCCACCAGCAGAAATTCCTCTGTTCCACAGCCGGTGGCCATGGAACAGCAGCACTCAGCAGATGCTGGCTCAATGCTTCAGTTGTTTGACCGCCGTTCGCGCGCCTCATTCTTGCATGTCGCATTTTGTGGGCATTTCTTATAGTCTGCAGTTCACCTCGGAATTTTCTCAAGTCTACCTGCTCCTGCTGCCAGCTTCGAACTGCCCCCTACTTCAGCCTGGAGAGATCGTCATAATACCCCGGAGTGAGAACAGACTGCATTATGGTACGGTAGTAGCGGTGGACGAGAAGCTGGTCAGTGTGGACCTGGGCAATAATATGATCAAGAGGATGCCCACTCTACTGGTCGGCAAATTGAGTAGTACTGGGGGCATCCCTCCTGTGGAATTTCGTGGCGCGTGACGTATTCCTCTCAGGCGAACCATCAGCGGCATCGCACTCGTCTGATATAATGTCTAAGGCTAAGACAGTGATGCATACAGTGGAGGCCATCAGTCATTATCTTCTGACTTCGGCCAAGCTGAAGAAGCCCATTGATGACAATGTCAGGTAGTTGAGGGAGCGTAATGGAAGCATGCTGGAAGGCTTCATACGGTCCTGCGGCTCCAGTCACTGACTTGTGTCGAACAGTCGATGGTTGATTTGGGGAGGGAGTGGTACTCTGCATGACATCCCTGTCAGGAGCCACTGTGTCTTCGTCCTCACGTACCAGGCCCGCCGTCTATTTTGCGTTACTAACCAAGCAGGAGCATCACTACAGCACTAGAGTAAGGCTGGTGTTCCTCGTTGTTGATTGGCATGTTGTTTTCTTCCCAGGTAGCACATGAGAACCATTCAATCGACGCTCTTATGAAGGTTCGCAAGGATCTAGGTGGCATTACTGGTACCATTGATCGGTTCCTCGCTCGAGAACAGCATAGCAGCCAAGGCAGCGGAGGCTAGCAGATGCCTCTCACGGTTTCATTTCTACTGCTGTATCAAATGAGTTTCAAATTAGTGTGACCAAAGAGGCTGTTGGGTTGAAGTTCTGCAATAACGTAATGGTGCAACAGGGTGCTATGGCGGAACGTGGCGCGTCAGTCGTCATCCATCTGTAGGTAGTTGATCGTGGTTGACCCTCTTCGCGAGGAGGGCACTTGTTTCGGCAGTTACGACCTAACCTCGCCCTCGGTGAACACGGTATTATCGGAGGTAGTGGGCGTTGGTGGAGCCTTCCATGCAGCAGTGGAAGTAGTATCGTCATCCATCACCCGCATGCTCGCAGCTCTCGCTACTGAAGGTCTATGGGGTCGAGTGGAGCTACGGATACTGTCAGTATGGCTGTGGTATCTTTGCTGTACCGCCGACCTCAAGTGAGGTAAGTTGTGATAAGCATCACCGTCATGATGATGACGGTAGGTTCTATAGGCTCCTATAGAGAGCGACTAGTTGCTGGCCGGTCTCAGTTGGGCGTGACTGAGGTTATACACATACTCGAAGGGTTGACGAGGGAATGGCTTGGGAGCTCCTATGATATACTCAACAAGAATTGCACTCACTTCTGTGACGTCTTCTTGAGGAAGCTGCTGCCTGGCGAAGGTGATAGGAGCTTTGGAGTTAATAAGTCGGCCGATAGAGCGTGTAGGTTGCCTGCTGCCGCCTAAGGTTGTGAGACTGGCTAGCTTGGCTGACGAGTGGATCAGAGGTGGGAGGAGGTTCAACCGCGGTGGGCTTCCCTTTACTCTAATCTTCCTTTTCATAGTGATAGACACGCCATCGACTCGAACTGATGTAGGTCTGGTTGACACGGGTGCCCCTCCGGAGCGTGTCACCATATCCACTGTGGACGAGGAAGCTCTCATGATACGCGAATGGAGGCAAATGTGGTATGCAGCCGTCCAGAGAATGTAACATTGAAACTCAGCTGGTCCGGGCTGACTGCTGATGTCCTCCTACGTGCTCTCCGTTCCGCGAATGACCTTCTCTGAACGCACTGACAGTTCCCTTCACGCTAGTCTGGCATTTTAGGACGAACGTGGCATGGCGCTCGGATCACCGCTCGACTGCCCCTGGAGTTATCCACTCCTTGAGGGAGTATCAGGACGGGGAACATCAATTTGACAGGGACTGCAGACCAACTTATGAACTGTAGGGTGTTCGCTTCGAGGTCCGCGAGTCCATGCCAGAGGAGCAGTTCCTTGGAATTGATTTGAAGACTCTGCCCGCTTACTCGGACGTCTTATTCTGCGTATGAAAATTCGGTGAAAAATAATAAATTTCTCATGACCAAGAGAGCCCCGCCCGGGCGATGGAGTGGGCATGGTTCAGCAAGGGTCTGGTCTTCCCCCTTCGGATGGTACTGCTTACTTGAACATTCTCGTGAGGGTGTAGGCCGGGAGCTATACATACTCACGCTGGTACCACTCTTGACGATGCATCTTCTCAGGAACGCAAGTGTTGTTCGTTTGGCCGCTGCGCAATTCGCCCTCATTGATCGTCTGGCTCGGCCGCAGGATTCCTGATGACCGAATCTTTGCTGTGCGCATGTGACCTCGCCTGCAAGCTTCCCATGCTGTTATGCCATCGTGTTGGGATACTCAGGATGCTTTATGGTCAGTGGTAATTGCGCATGTGATATCTCCCGAATGGTGGTCGGTGGAAGCTTCATGAAACCGCCAGTACGGTATCCAGAGGTCCAGGAGGACGCGAGGTCCCCTAAAGATGCTGGGCTCATCTCGGTAAGCCCGTGAGTTGCGGTTGTTATGGTACTTGTTTACCTCAGCGAGCGGACCTTCGTCAAATTAGAGGGACATGGCGTACGATAGATCAGACATGCTTGTTCGTAATAACGGTTGGGGTGCTTCAGTTGGGCCGCTCCCCGTGGGTTGCTTCAGTACTCCGCCGATCGTCCTAGTAATGCTGGGCTCTATTCCTTCCACCAAGCATTGAATCGCAGTATACGGTGAGTCCTGAGTGCAGTAGGTCAGATCCGTCAACTCTGTCTTCAGTCGTTGCAACGAGATTCTGGACGCCTTCGTACCAGGAAAAGCCGATACACGAGTGTCATACCAGCATCATGGAGGTAGTCGTCGCACGGCTGTTGTTGCCAACTCGGATGGTCAGGCCTTCAAACGCTGTGAGGACGAAGCCAATCTCTCCTACCCCGAGCGAGACGTGCGTGTTAAGAATGTACAACCACCGCAACAGCTGACGCCCTTCATGTATGGTCATTCAGCTGACCCAATTCCGACCAGCTTTCACATCCCGTGCAGATGGAGCAGCGCATCCGCGAGAAGATCGAGCAAGAGCGCATTGACGCCGCCGAGGAGGATAAGTTCCTGCCCATCACCACATGATGACCCTTCCAACAACACTTGTACAGGAGGACTGAGTGAACCTCTTCTTGTCTTCTTCGATCGTGAGTTGCGCTCGAGGAAATCTTGCTAACGTGACACGCTCCGCTCCGCTGTAGTCATTTCTCGCTCGCCAGCGGTTTTGGCGTCTCGTCTCCTTGCGGATGGCCCCTTCAACTTCTTCATCATCATCGCCTTCGAGCTCCCCTCATCCATCCCTCGCCGTTGATGCATCCTGTAGGAGGAGTGTCGCCCATGACGTCGAGGCCGAGCTGCGTATCATATGCCTAGAGTCACGGAAGAAGTACAGCCAGATAAAGGAACACTCTGAACGAGTGATCGCCAAGTTGATCGCAAGTGATGGTGATGTTCCAGTAGAAGAAGTCCTTGCGGTCATCATTGTGGCTTCGGAAACTCACAACCCTAGGCTGCTTCTGCCGTGTCTGGGTTGCATTCAAAGGCTCATCATGGGCCAGCTCGTTAACACCCCCAAAAGGCTCACTACCGTGGTCACCTACCTGCACGACCGAGCGAACGACACTGACCAAACGGTTCAAGTGAAAGCGCTGCAGACCATCCTATTGCTGCTCACGCCCCCCTTCGCTCCACTGCTCACGAACTCAGAGCTTTTAATGAAGCAGTTATTGTCTGCGTGCGTCATCCTACTTAATAGCGAATCGAGCCTAGTGCGGCACACTGCCGTGGCGTGCCTTCGTCAAGTCGCTGATTTCTTGCTTGATGGGGCCGATAAGGCCTACCACAGTTTGTCCGAGAAAAGGACCTCGAGAACTTGGGGTCGAGTGGTCGCAACGGTGGCCGTAGTAAAGGCCAGAGCGCCTCATTGATGGTAGAAGCGGTGCCAGTGCCTGATAGACTTCCTAGTGGTAATATTCCTTTTCCCCTCCTCCCACAGCGCACCGCACAGCTCCCAGGCGAGTAGAGTGAAACATTTGGTATCTGTCATCAGGTCCACTTCGACTACTGTTCCTGTTCGTCCATGACTTGTGCCTCATTTCCTTGGGGAGAGCCTCCCGGTGCAAATGGCTGGGTGAACTTGCCATATCGAGAACGCTGGCGTTGGAGCTCATAGAAAGTACGGGGGCCGGCAGGCGCGTATGGAGTTACTAGTCCGCGAAGAGCACTCGCAAATGACACAGTACCGTCGACTAAGCAGACGAGCTAGTTTCGTTCCCAAGGTGCACTGGCCGTTGAAGCGGACGTTTTCGCATCTTTACCCGACTTCACGGAGCTCGCCCGAGAAGTCGTCGTCCCCACGGTGGAAAGCACTATAGCTGTTTGTCAGTATGATTTCAAAGTAAGGCTGTTCACTGTCACACAATGACCGCGCGCCACGAAAATATGCCTCCCGACAGGTCCTTATTCGTGCACTAAGGATCGTCTACCGACTGTGTTCGTACCCTCCCCTCTGCTTGAAACTAGCACGCGAGATCTGTGGCGATTCCTCCGCGCCTGGGGAGCAGTCCCTGCACGGACCATCCCGCGGCCTCGTACCCTTGATGCTGCGCCAACTTCTGCTGCGCCATGATCGCCCCCTCTGGGCCCGATCGGCGGTCCTCGAGACCTTCAAGAAGATACTGCAGTCGGACGACTCTTCTAGCGGCTTCCTCGATACCCTCTTCTTGGGGTCATCATCATCGTCCAGCGCGTTGTCTAGCTCGCCACTGGATGACACCGTGGCTGCTAGCGATGACGGTAGCAGCAGCAGTCCAGCAGCCTCGACGGGGCGGGACGTTCTCATCGATCCCAAGTCCAACCGATTCGTTGAGCTAGTCAACAGCCTCAGTCATGTTCTGCATCACCTCTGGTTTGCATCGGTACCAACTCAACCCGACACCTCCGATGGCAGTATGAGAATGTTCGGCCTGTATGATGCGGATCCGTCCCAAGCCGCCACCGGCAGCGACCTCCTCGCTCTGGGATGTCGCCCACGTTTTCGCCGGGGAGGGCGGGGTGTCTCTTCTAGACTGTCTGGCTGACTCAGAGCCTCCTACCTCCGTCAACCCGTCCTTCGGAGCGGCACTAGCAGCCGAAACTATACTCCTCTTGGTGGAGCACATCAAGTCCTGCGACATGTTGGCGTGTTCGTGGGCCCCTCTCCTGTCCTCACTCAGTCTACTGCTCAGTGTACGGCTCCCACAAAGGCACTCAGAGGGAGGTGGCGAGACTGTAAGGCACGCCGACGACGAAGAGGCTTTCGACGTCTTCCTCCAGAGCGTTCTCAACGCCCTGGAACGCCTGCTACTGGGATGTGCGAAGTTCCCTCAGCTGAGTAGCGGCAGGGACAGCTGCCTCGAGGCCCTGGCCAAAGAGTCTCTCCCTCGCAAGGGAGCACAGGAGCTAGACTCCCACACGGCCACCTGTGCCAAGGGCTTGCTCAACATCTGCCACAGAAGTGGCGAGCGTCTATCGGTCCCTGGCTGGACCCTGGCCTTGAGGACCTTCGAGACTCTCTACCTGCGCTTCATCAACCCACAGCAACAACAGTCCGGCGCGACGATCTCCGACAGCGGTCTCGAGTGCCAAGTCCTGGCAGTCTCTATGGACTCCCTCTTCTCGACCCCACCGGACGCTGATGGCTCCTTCGTTGACATGGTGGATGCCCTAGTTCATAGGGACACGTGCTGGGCACTTGAGAGGTTGGCGATGGCATTAGCGTCAGCTGACTCGAGGCGACTCGACTTAGTTCTCGACACCATCGTATCGCCGGCCCTTAAGACGTCTCGTCATCCGGAGGAGGCCGCGGTCTGCGCCGGCAAGGTCCTCATGGGCCATATAAACCGTCAAGGCTGCTGCCCGACGAGCCTCATAGCACCTCTCAAGTCCTTCACAACCTCTGCTCCCGAGACGGTGGTGTCGATCCTCAAGGACCTCATGGTACGCTCCCCTGTAGCCACCGAACTAGACGCCGAGGGTTGGGTCTCTCTGAGTGAGCTCATCCGTGATCTTTGTGATGTGCCAACAACTGTTGGTGCTTCTCGATCCTCTTCCACCGGCAAACGTTCCAGCCAACTGATGACCAATCAACTGCACTCGTCAGTCTACTCCACGCTGGAAGCTCTCGTCATGGACTGCATAGACGTTCTCCCCAACGCCAGCGTGGCTCTGATCATCGATGGTCTTCAGCGGCTAAGTACCAACAGTGTCATCAACACCTCGCTGAAGGCCCTTGGCTCTGCTCTGGAACGTCTCCGATGCCCTCCTGAGGCGCATGTCCGGTCAGGATGGGGGCGTCTCTGACCACAGTCGACGACACTACAGCGTTGGCAGCACCACTAGTGATGGGACCCCAGCTGCTCCTGCCGTTCAGCCTGCCACCTTCGATCCGCAGGAGAGTGGCCGCCTGTGGTTCGACCTCCTCACCAAGTTCCAGAGTGTGTCCCTGGACCCCAGGCCGTCTGTTAGACACTGCGCCATAAGGACCATGGTGTCGATGCTCACTGCCGCCTGTGGGTGCCCAGGGGTTGACGCTCCCTCTGCTGTTGGGGTGATATGCGACACCCTGTCTGAGGTGGTGCAGGCCAGCACGGCGCCCTCTACCGTCGATGTTCCCCCTGAGGACAGCTCTGGCCGAGGGTCTTCTGAGGGCTTGATCGTCCATCACTCGAGGGACTCGGTCCAGAAGCAGTGGAACGAGACTTGTGTCCTCGTCTTGGAAGGCTCGGTCTCCGTCATCAGCAAGTACCATTCATCCATGACGCCCCAGGAGCTGGACAACCCGACCGCTGAGATATTGAATTTTATCCGCTCTCACCTGGACGGTAAGGACGGTGAGGTCCACGATGCCTGTGCAAACGCCTTGGTGGAGCTCCTTCGCTTGGGCGCTGACGAGGAAAGGATGGAAAGTTGTGGTCTAACGGATGGCAACTGGTCGCCTACGTTGCGGACACGTTGGTCGAGGAGCCCGTCCTATCGGAGGAGACCAGCGTTTCGCTTCCCCTCAGTCTGGCGGAACTCGTGAAGGATCCGCAGTGTCTTGCAGCATTCCGGTCGGATGACGTCATCGTCCTCGCCCTACTCGTCATGGCCACTATTACCCGCCCCTCTACCTACCTTCAGTCAGCGCTGCCGTTCAAAGACGTCTGGGTCCCTTCGACGCTATCGGACACCAACCAGCAGCGAGGCAGGAGCATCAGTGTCGGCGACGGTGTCAGTGCTGGCTTGCATGAGGTGGCCTCTCGAGGGCGTTGTGCTCAACTACTCTGGGGCAAGGCTGAATCATCGCCCTCTCAGGAGGCTCGGTATCGACGCCTTCCCGAGACCGTGAAGAGTCCTGTCGTCGAGGCTAGGGCTCGACGGTGATTGTTCTGACGAGTGCCACCAGCCAACGGCGACAGAGGCTATCGTGTTCTCGAGAACCACTCAACGGTTGCCGCACAAATTCATGGAGCTATGGTCGGTACTAGACCTCCTGGCCACCAGCGACCTCCCTGAGGCCTCTCTAGAAGTACTGGTCCAACTTCTCTGCAATGGCTTCTTGGACGTCCACTTCTGCCTTAGGGACTCCCTGACGGCGGCTCTCGCGGTACGGGCCGGCAGCACTTGTGAGCTTATTGCCTCAAGACTGGCCCCTTCCAGCAAGGTGAAGTCCGCGGTGCTGATGTATGTGACGTCCGCGGCTCTTGATCTTATGAGGACCTACTACGCTGGAGGGACTGGTGGTGGGCAGTCCTGGAAGGCCAGTGGTCTCTGGGAACTCGCCGCCGAGATGCTCTCTACGGTTCTGGACCAACTCAACACTCTCGGTGGCATCACTGACGACCGAGCGGTCCTTCTGGAGCGATGGCGTGGAGGAGGTATGCAAGTACCTGCCCTCCGTACTGCAGATCCACTATCGCTACTGCCAGCCTCCTCGAGGGGTATCTAGTCCTGCCGACGGCAAGAAGGAGGACAACAACAAGCCCGACTGGGCCACCGTCTCTGCCGTAGCTGTCCTCATTGCGCTCTGCCGGTCTAACTTCGCGGACCCCACTACGGTCGTTGGGCTCACGAGTAAACTGTGCGACGCAAAAATGCGGGGTAGTGGCGACCTTGGCCGGTGTGCCCTCAGGGTCCTATTTGCAGTAGCCACACCACACGGCATGTTATGGTCACCGGAGGACGCCAGGGCCAGGTCTATCATGATCGCTGACCGCTGGGTTGGCCACCGGTACTCCGGTGATGGACGACCGGGAGCCGCCAGCCCAGCTAGCGCTGATGGACAGGTCCGTGACGCTGGCAAGGATATCGGCCCTCCACTGCGCAGGCTGGCTACCTCTGAGCTCTGCAGGCGGGTCTGCTGCACTCTGTCACAATACGCGGAGGATGAGGCAAGCACCTCCGACAAGCCCATGGCTCGGCCACGAACCGACCAAGTGCTCTTCCTTCTGGGCCGACTCTGTGACGCTGCTGATGAACAGCTTCTCTTAGCGACCCTGCCGGCCTTGTCAAAGCTGGTTGCCAATACCCGAGAGGAGGAGGTCCGTCGTGCAGCCTCTGAGGTGATGCTCTCTCTGGCTGATGTGCTTGGGAGTAAGGCAGCCTATCGATAGGCTTGTCGGTGGTGACTTTGTGTAAGTTTTTTATACTATGGTTTCAATACCCTTCTGAGTGTCTTGTTTCCGACCCATCTCCAGCACACTCCTCGCACGTTAACTCAGCGTTGATACTCCAACCGCAATGTCTCATCCTAACAACCCGAGCGCAGGGGACGGCGGCGGTGGTAGTGGCTGCCCTCCTCCTGCCACAGCCGCGCCGACTATCGAAAACTACATGCGTGGTTCGGACTGGCGAGGCAAATGGCGTAAAGCGGCGACGACGGTCCACATCGAACCGAGGAAACCTCTCGCTTTTCATAGCCAGCACGGTGGGGTTGCCGCGGAGAGGCCCAACTCTGGAGGCCCTGTTATCATCGACTGGCGCAAGACCGCAGCACCTGGCACAACGCCACCGAAGAGACCAAGGCCATGGTCCGGGGAGCCCCAGTGGCACAGTAATCATGCTAAGGGTCATCATGGCAAAGGCCATCACCACCAGGGCCCGTGGGAGGGGGACTGGCAGCAGCAGCAACAGCAGCAGCAGGACTCCGGTTGGAACCAGGGTGGTGAACCGTGGCAGGGTGACCGTAACTGGGAGGGAGGTCGCTGGTGGAATTGGGAAGCCAATCCCGCAGCTGCGGGCGGTACTTGGCATGAGGATTCCGGCAGTAAGGAACAGCAATGGTCCGCCAGCGACGGTTGGAACCAGCAGGATCAGTACCACAGAGGTGGTCAGGACAGCTGGGGTGGTGAGGGACCATGGGAAGAAGGGCAAGTGGCAGGCTGCTGATCAACAGCAGCAGCGACCAGCGGAGCAGCAGGGCGGCGCACCGCCTTTGGGTGGAGATGTGAAGACCAACATGATGCCTCACAGGAGCAGGGCTCGGAAGAACCGTCCACGAAGAAGGCTCGCAGTGCCTCCAAGAGCCCTGATGGCCAACCCGGCAGCACCACCTTCGTCAACGCTCTTCGGAAGCTCTTCCAGGCTAAGAACGCTGCCGCTGCAAAAGCCCCGGCCAAGACCGCTACAACAACCACCGACAACAACAACCCAGCCCTCTGGGAGGAGGGCAAAGCACCGGAGAAGCCTCTAGGCGGTGGTGCTCTAACGGCCTTGCTGTCCAAGCAGGCCACAATGTCTGCAGCCAAGGCACCGTCTCCCGTCCCCTCGCCAGGTAAGATTTGAATGGCCCTTTCCTGATGTTATCACTTTCTCTTTAGGTTCGCCTTCGAATGGCCAGAGTGACACTGAACTACGTAAGAATGTTCTCACGAGACTGCTCGCGAGTGAAAACGCGGGGGAGTTGCTCCAGGACCCGAAAGGTACCTCCTCCAGGCGACCACTCCGCGATGCAACGTTTGTTCGTTCAGTTGTCGAAATGCTCCTTCAAGTGGCATCACAGCTCGATGAGAGCGGGCTGTCTGATTTACAGAAGTCGGTGGTGAAGATAATAACGAAGCTCCAATCGTCATCCTCCCCGACTGCTGCTGCTACTACTTTGCCGCCGGATCAATTGGCTAAACGCGGTGCTTGTGTTGAGCGTCTCAAAGCAATTCTTGAAGGGTTGCGGGGACTGTTCCTCGAACGTCAAGAGAAGCGTATCAGCCAAGCGAGTAGAACCGCGGCCGCCACAGCGAAGCTCTCATCATCAACGCCCAGCCACAGTCATCTGGCGAGTCTGCTTTCGGGAGTATCGGCTCAGAACCAACCGATATACGATCACAAGGTGTGGACTGGTCACGTTCAACGATCTGGGGTGAACAAGGCAAAGGTCAACCTCTACGCAACTCTGCCAGTGAACTCCCTAACTACGGCATTGGTTGCACAACTCGGCAACGAGCTCAACTTGAAACTACGAGTCCCCGACACTGAGGTACGGCCGCGGACAAAGGAAGGCTCAACTTGACGGGCTTGTCATCGTTCGAACGTGTCGAGATTGTAAAACTTCGCTTTTGTCTGTAAAGTTGGTTCGAGTCCTATCCTCGTGGGTTGCTTTTACTGGGGTATCCTTGAAACGTGAGTCCACGGCGATTGCTGTTTCCGAGCGAACCCAAAGAATGACTGACTGGAATCCTGTTTCTTCTGGTTAGCCAACTTACACCTGCCATTCATTGTGAGTAGGTATTGCACCAACGGCAGAATCACGCGGAAAGCTCAGCTCTGCTACTCATGAAGGCCGACTCAGCTGCTGGTAGGCATCATGTTCACTCGCTGCCCTACTCGCAACTCGACCAAATGACGTTTATAAAGGAAACCCGATTTCTCTGTCAGATCAAGCAGAGCTGAACGCTCAAATCGCTTACTTCAATGGGAGGAGCCGATCGGGCGTAGCCAAGTTCGAACGTGACGGCGAACACTACGCTGTATTCATGATACCACCCGGTCAACTCGCCGAGAAGTAGCAGACACCTCATATCACAGGTGGTCATCATCGATGTGCATTCAGGTTGATTGGCTCTGACAACTACAAGAGGTGTAATCCTGACGATATGGCAACGGTATGCATGATAACGAAGTCTGATACCAGCACCGCTACCCATTGAGATCATCATCATCCATCATCAATTGACCATTGAAGCATTCCTATACAATTGCTCTTAATAATCTAGACCATCCCACTCAGCGACTAGTTGTGTTTAAGTAACGCTGTCACTGATCGCAGACGACGAGCGATCGATAGTTTGAGAATGCTAATGAGCTCGAAGTGAGCTATCTCAACACAAATCGGTGTGAAGTGGAGAGCAACTTGCAGGAAGGCTTTGTCTCAAGCATTCCCTTCTTCGACCTCGGATATCACGGGTATTCTATTGGCATGCTAGAGGTATGTGTGTTCGACATTGTCGACCGCAAAGACCCAATCCTGAATCTTCTCACGGCCGTTAGAACGCGTAACTGCGAGGGACTGCAAGATGGTATGAATACTACTTTCAATCTCGAATTTGTACCATCGCTGCTCCATCCGTGTCCTCGAGCAGGAAAGTAGGCGCAAGTCTAGTGGACGGTCGAGACATCTCGTAAGGTGCATGCTCATGGCAATACGGTTGTGATGATCTAGCTCTCTCGCACTGTCTCATTCGCTGCGGCATCGCGCTTCTTCATACTTTGTGCTTATTCAACCGAAGCCGCTTCGGCGAAGCGCATCGATGATATCAGGCCGACCGCGAGTATATCCGTTGAGTGAACGATGTTGGCATGTCTTCATAGTCCTACGTGAATGGAGTTCATAGTCCAACACCGGTCTCGTTTTAGTTAGACTCTTGTCGGTGTGCTCAGTTTGGGACTCTCTGTAGCGTTTGATCTCTAAACTAAGATTCCTTACCCTCATAATAGAGTATAATAGTTCATTATAATATTGGATATATTAGCCGGGCTAATAGCGTCTAATGGCAGGCTGTTCTCCGCCGTCCGCCAACACTGTCATCCCGAAGTCTACACCACCATGTGATGAAACCGAGATCGAGCGTGCGAAAGTGAATTCAACGCAGAGACGACCCTTCGGGTAGTGGTGCAGTATGTGTTGACTGATAGCGTCCTACTAGTAACACAAGGGGTGATTATCACACAGAACATGACATGGATAAATATAAACACGTGAACAAGATGAACATATATTTACAGCTAAATCGTTAATCTGTTGGCTCCTGTTCATCATTCGGCTCTTCCTAATATCGTTAATTTCTTCGGGTCAATCCGTACCTCCAACTACGGACGACTCCCCAAGCCCCAGAAGTCCCCCCCTCGTTGAAGTCTGTGAACCATCGAGCTCTTGACGACTCATATCCTTTCGGCGGATTGTCGACCAAGAGGCTGAAGATTCTCCTACACTTGACATTGTCTTCCTTGGTGATGGGCAAGGAAGACCGCAGCTTCATCAGAACCTCATCATTGAAGTGAGCAAATGGGATCAAGGAAGCGAAATGCTGCAAGGCTTGTGGTAGGTGGTCGGTGATTGTGATATCCATCGAATTAGCCCAGGAAACGATGTTAAGCTGTGTGAAGTCTTTGTTGTATCTAAGTGAGAAGCTCCTATACTCCTAAAGTCGTAGCCTACGACTCGTAGGTAAGCTAAGAAGAATTCTGCCTCAAAAACTGTGAGCACGCCAACTCATACTAGTCCAATTGGGTCAACACGAGCTGGCAATTGAGCCCAACACATAATCCCGTGATCCCCACAAGATTCACGAATGTATCAATGGTGATGACTGCCACAAGTAGTAGAAGAGTCATAAGAAGTATCAATCTAATACTCTTCACGTAGTCACGGTTGCACGAAACACCATAGGCGGCCCTTACGTGGCTTGCTTAGAGCTCTTCCCAGATATATAGGTTCCGCTGATTGGGCTTGGACTGTCGGCAGAGGAGGCGAAGTAGATAGTCGTCTTAGTACCGTGGTCGTCCTTGTATACGCACTCACCCTGTCCAGCCGTAATCGTGCCTCCGAGCTACATCGAAAAAGCAGTTGTTGAGGTGATGAAGTCCACCCCTGCAGCATCGGAACTAAACTTACGACCTACCTTTTGCACTTCAATGGAATCCGCCAACCCAGAAACTATCGCACTGAGTTCGTTCAATCGTTCGGTAATCCCAGTAACTCTTCCGTTAACTTCGACTAACCCTTCACGTAGGGATTGAACCTACAGAGACTACAGACCGCATGGGTTACCAATACACGCGTGCTACCTCGGATTGGCCCGTGGTACGGAGACTTGAGGCTTGTTCAGCGGCCAGAATCGATACAACAACGACGCGAGAGAGAACCATGGACTTGAGGAAGAGAAAGGAATTCAAACTCGCACGAATGCTCAAATCTAGATGTTGAACCCTTACAGTTCAAAATGGGCACCCGGCGCTTCTCCAAGCAACCTCCGGGCCCACTAGATGGCCCAGCCTGATTAGCCACTTAGTTGGCATGAGTTGGCTATCACAGGCTACATTCATTATCAACAACTTCACTTGGGGAACACATGGAAAGAATCCCTCGACCGCCGTCGAGCGACTCACAGCGTTTCGCCCCTCGATGGCGAGCGAGTGGTTATGTGCCATACGTCAACCCGGTAGACGTGTGACAGCGCCCGTCTGATATCACGCAGAATCGTTAACTGCAAGATACTATGATGGTGATGAATATTCGTCGACGAGCGACACCGTAGAATCGGCAACCCCGATTGGACTGTCACGGGATAAGGCCAGTGGTGCAGAATTAAAGTCACTCGCTGAGGATGTGCGTCTTTTGCTCGCCTGGGCTAAACTGCATTCAAATACACATGCCCAAGATCACCTTCTAGGCGGCACGATACGAACTGACCCAAGCGAATTCGGACCCCTCGGGGAAATTAATCTCGACCCGCATCTACCGAAAGCAAATTGAATCCCCCTTAACATGAAGAGCCCACATAGAACAAGATGGCCAGTCTTCTCAAACCGGCGATACTAACACCGGAAAAGACAGCGTAATATTCGATATCGAAAGGCACCGGCTGTCCTGTCCCATCCGCAAGCACATTGTATTGTGTGGTTAGACTACTCAACAGAACTAGAGACCCTCTGAAACTCGCTCCTCCTTTGTCGGCATTCGGTAGTAGTGTATTAGTAAAAGTGATGATGGAGATAGTAACAAAGGCACGGGTATCTAATGGTTCCATACAATATCGAGCAGCCCCACCACAATCGGTGATGAATCGGAAACGGGATACACTTGGTCGTTAAAGTAGCAGCACCACCAACTGTTGCACAACTGGAAAATACCAACAAATGACTTTTATCGCGACAGTTAATTCTTCTTCTCCTCCTCGGTATTCTCCGTCTTCTGCTCCTCCTGCTGTTGCTCGTTAGCACCCTGCTGGTATGCCTGGGACGAAACCTTCCAAGAAGCATCCTGCAACTCCTTAGTCTTGTTCTTGATCTCATCAACATCATCCGTGGTGAGAGTGGACCTCACGGCGGCGATCTTCTGCTTCAAGTCCTCAGCATCAGCATCGCTCATCTTGTCCTTGAGCTCGCTGAGCTGCCTCTCAACAGAGTAGATGAGAGTCTCGGCATCGTTCTTGGCACCGACAGCCTGCTTGCGCTTCTCATCCTGCTCCTTCATGCTCTCGGCTTCGTTCACCTACGAAAAGCTCAATAATCTCGGGACGTCAGTTCACACAACGCCTACCATCTTGTCAATATCGGCATCAGAGAGACCACCAGAGGACTGAATGGTGATGTTCTGCTTCTTGCCGGTGGACTTATCCATAGCGGACACATTGACGATACCGTTAGCATCAATATCGAAAGTGACTTCGATTTGGGGAACCTGCAAACAAGTCGTTGAGAAAAGGCTACATACTGAGGGCCAACTTACACCACGGGGAGCGGGAGGGATACCAACAAGATCGAACTGACCGAGAAGCTTGTTGTCAGCAGCCATCTCTCTCTCACCCTGGAAGACCTTGATGCCGACCTGAAACAGAAAGAAAGATACTCATTAGCGGTTGTGCCCAACAGGCTTCGGCATACCTGAGTCTGGTTGTCAGTGGCAGTAGAGAAGACCTGAGACTTCTTGGCGGGGATGGTCGTGTTACGGTTGATCAAACGAGTGAACACACCGCCGAGGGTCTCGATACCTGAAGAGGCCGACTAAGCAGCTAAGGAGTTCGAGAGAATGCTTACCGAGAGACAGGGGAGTGACATCAAGAAGGAGGATATCCTTAACATCACCCTTGAGGACACCGGCCTGGATGGCGGCACCCATGGCGACGGCCTCATCGGGATTGACACCCTTATGGGGCTCCTTGCCGTACAACTTCTTAACGACCTGATATTGGAGAACGTAAATCCTACGCATTACCAGCCTCTCTCATGTGTACTACATCAGAAACGGCGGGCATACGAGTCATGCCACCGACGAGGATGACCTCACTGAGCTCATCCTTCTTAAGACCGGCATCCCGGAGGCACGCCTCGCAGGGAGCCTTGGTCTTGTTGAGCAAGTCGGCGGTCAATCCCTCGAGCTGAGCGCGGCTCAAGGTCATCTGCAAATGCTTGGGGCCCGAGGCATCGGCGGTGATGAAGGGCAAGTTGATCTCAGTCTGGACCTTGCTGGAGAGCTCGATCTTGGCGGTCTCAGCGGCCTCCTTCAGCCTCTGCAAGGCCATACGGTCTTGGGCGAGATCGATGCCCTGCTGCTTCTTGAACTCAGCAATCAAGTGCTTGAGGATAACCCGATCGAAATCCTCACCACCGAGGGAAGTATCACCATTGGTGGCCTTCACCTCAAACACACCACCAGAGATCTCCAGAATGGAGATATCGAAGGTGCCTGACAGCCACATCGATCAATCTCGATGCAACACGGTGGCCTGCCTCCCATCCTACCTCCACCAAGATCGTAGACAGCGACAGTCTGGCCCTCATTCTTATCACAACCGTAAGCAAGAGCGGCAGCGGTGGGCTCGTTGATGATACGAAGGACCTGCAAGGCAACGACAAGCAGTCCAGAGAAGCAACAACGGCGGTGAATGGTGAATCTCACATCGAGACCAGCGATCTTGCCAGCGTCCTTAGTGGCCTGTCTCTGGGCATCGTTGAAATACGCAGGGACGGTGATGACAGCTTGCTTGACATCACGACCGAGGAAAGAATCGGCCGTTTCCTTCATCTTCATCAAGACGAAGGCACCGATCTGGGAGGGTGAGAACCTGGTCAAATATGGTCCTCGACTAGACTTTAACTCCATCCTCCCGTTCACTCACTTATCGCCGTTGGCCTCCACCCAAGCGTCGCCGTTCTTGCCGGAAACGATCTTGTAGGGCATCTGCTGCTTGTCCTTCTGAGTCTCGGGGTCGTTGTACCTGCAAACGTCACAGATCAAACATCAACCTTTGATTATTCATCTGAGCATTACCGTCGGCCAATGAGACGCTTAGTGGCGAAAAGAGTGTTTTCAGGGTTGGTGACCGCCTGACGTTTGGCAGGCATGCCGACTAGCCTCTCGCCGTCCTTAGTGAAAGCCACAACCGAGGGCGTTGTGCGCATTCCTAACGACAACAACGCCGTGGACAGTACGAAAGCGTGGTTGGGATAGAAGCTTACCCTCGGAGTTCTCGATAACTCTGGCCTGGGAACCCTCCATAACAGCTACGCAGGAGTTAGTCGTTCCCAGATCAATACCGACGATATCACCGGTAGTCTTAGCAAACCGAACGGCACTCGTTGAGAGGAGCCTCATGGCCGAGGGGCGGGCCAAGGCGATGCTGGGCGTGAGCTTAGAGAGCATTGTAGTGTTACTATAGGGGCTAAAAAATTGAGGTGGGGTGGTGAGGAGGATCTTTGCTCAGTGCTACTATTGCACGAAAAGTGCAGGAAACACAATCATTTTAGCTGCGCCCGGGTGATCGGCATCAGCCGTCGAGGAAAAGGTCTGTACTAACACGCAGACGCAGAATGGGGATAATGGAGAAGAAGTCCTCTGTACACAACTCGATGGTTGATGACAATAAAGTGCTGCTCAGGAGCCATTAACACAATAGAACTGCTCATGCCAAGGCATCTCGGCCGTCAATGCCGACCTGCTCGAGCTGTTACCGTAGCTCACGCCGTCCGGGACCAGCCTGAAACATGTAACATAGAGCTGCCACGGATGCCCTGTGGTTCTCACCTCGACTGCGATCTCGGGATACTCATCCTTAATGGTCCTTATCAAAGCTTCGTAGAACCATCTACTGCCAGAAGGGCTAAAGTGAAGGCCATCACGCAGGAAGGAGCGCCAGCCAGCCTCCCGTTGCATCCCATCGAAGGTGTTAAGAACGGGAATCTGGATAGACTACTCCGGCACAGCAAGCAGCAGTCCCTCATCCTCACCTGATTGTTCTCGCCAATTTGCTCGACTGCCTTGGCGTACTCTCCCGTGAATTGGAGCTTACGATTGGGCTGGTCCGGTGCAGAGGCACCAAACCTGGCCTTACCGTCAGCGACTATTGCATCGCCGTCAATCGGAGGCGGGGTGACCAGGATGAGGCGGGAAGTGAACTGATAAACGACACCTGCTGGCAGCTAAGGCCGACGCATCTCAGCGGTACAAGACCAACGACGAGAGAGTCCACAGAATCCTTAACTGAGAACATCGGCAAGAGTCTAACTAAGCCGGAACCGGCGTTGGACTTCAAACTCACACACAAACGACGACTAGCTCTTCTCAGGACTTCTACGAGAAAAGGAACCACACTATTGGAGAAGAACGAACAAATCGAGCAGGAGACTGCGGGCCGAGTAAGCAGGAGGAACGGCTGTTTACAGGCTTAGCTAAGTCCACGATCTCCTCCAGGGCACTGCGGAACTTCTCCACAGGAACGTGTTTGCTCTCGGACCTACCAACCTCGCATAATCGACAGGCCATACCGCCGTGCTCTCTCCTTACCCCGAGGAGTTCACCATGCCTGGTAGCTGAGAGTCGTTGGCGCCCAAAAAGATGACAACCAACAGCAGCGGCCCTCCTGCCATATGAGGCGATCCATCCTTGAAAATATGACGCGAGACTTCAAGGGTCATCGGTGTGTTGTAGCCAGAGTACCTAGGATGCACTTTCTGATGAAAAAACGGTAAACCACACTGACTCACCCTCTGTTGATAATGTCAGCCCTTCTCTGATATCTGTCGGCCAGGAGACCGGCCCATCCGTCCACGCCCGAGAAACTCTGCTGCGTGATAGAGTCGCCCAGAAGGAGTATTCGCCCTCGGCAGGTATCGTAATTATGGGACTGCATTGTCAACTGATTCACGATCTCCCCGACGACTCTGGTGAACTCAACAACCCCAACATGGTCTCAGAAACACCCACGACAGAGACAGCTACGCATGCCGTGCCAGCGGAGGCCATCACTGCTCAGCATCGTTATCATTTTCCCTCACACCAGCCCTGACCGTCCACTCCGCAGCCGGTGACATCTTCACAGTATAGCCGTTCCTTTTGTGCCACTGTGTGTCGAAGCTTGTGGATCCACCGAGGCCTGGCCTGGCGATAAGAAGCACGATACCAAGAGAGAGAAGCCCCCGGTCGAACCTTATCGTTAACGTAGTAGGAAGCCATCGATCGGCTCATAGACGATCTTCTCGGCAGGGTCCACGACGGGGAAGAACAAAGAGCCAACGTCTGCGAACTCTCGGTCTGAAATGTCGCGCGCCATAAAATACCCGACTTCGAGAGGAGGGACTTACTGGGCGCCGTTCCAGTATAGAATCCCCAGTGAGGCCTTGTCGCTGGCATCAGCAGGATGCAACTGCGGCTTCCCGATGAGCTCGGAGATATCATAAATACTGAAAATATACAAAATATCGGCGGAGCGAAGCGCTGAAACTACTACTCACTCTCTCCAGCCCTCATCCAGGGCTTCCCTCATTGCGGCCTCTCGACTGGACTGAGCACTGCCGCGGACTATATGGCTGATGAAATTGACGAAGGACAGACTCATAGACGAGGCATCGTTGGCGTCATCCAGCAGCTCGGCGGCCAAAGGCGACGACAATGTGGCTAGTCTGAAGAGCACTCCCTTTGAAGAAAAGGCAAGGAACCCCATCGCTTCTACCGTATCCGATAGGCGTCGACAGCAGTGAGCTCATCTTCCCTATCACCAGCGCATGCCGCAGAGGCCTCCAGGAGCGCTCTATGCTCCAATGGAGATGACGAAGTGAGGAGGTGTACTAGCACTAGCGAGGCCAGAGTAGGGTGTCGTGGTGGTGCACTGGACCTGCTGTTTCAAATTTCCGGCGGCACTTCAGTATGGTGGCAAATAACTCGACGACCGATACGCCAGCAGCAGGTTAATTCAGCTTACCCCAACAGCCCCATGATCTTCGCTATAACTCCCTCACACTCGGACTCAATGGCAGCCCCCATGCAGTGGCCCAGAGACATATGGGTCATTCGATCCGTCGGAGGGCCTTCTAACACCTGCACAAGGCACGCTCCCGCCATGTGGCTGCCAGGGAGGGAGCCTCGCCTTTGTCCACTAAGGCAGCCAATTGATCATCAGCGATTTTAAACCCTCGGGCGGCGGCCCGGTGAGCTAGTACAGGCGCTGCTTCCAATTCGAGACAGCCATCTGAGAGACCCATCCAATCGGAGTCATCCTGATACCGGATGCGCCAGCTTCTCATCTCACCGCTCCACGAGGCAGCGGAATCCTCAGCATCAGCGGCATCTTCTTTGAAGGTGCCAAAACCATAGAAGTTGGATACGCTGTTGAAAGCAGCCAGTGGGCCCTGGTCGGTCCTGGTGACGATGGCAGGCCGGTCCACAGTGACAGAATCTAAGGTCGATAAAAACACTGCCACTCGAGCTCTATCCGAGCTTAGTCCTGATTTCTCCTCAGGCGGGAAGGAGAGGTCTAAGCGTGTCTCCGACGGAGGCCATGCGAGCCCGGCGAGACGGTCATCGGTCATCTCAACCAGCCAACCGGCGCCCGCAAGTAGGACAGGCCTCCAACAACAGCAGTAGTCCTTGCGGTCAAGCAACGCACGAACATACCGCCCGATCGCCGCGCAAGGTCGACCAGCGAGACGTGCCCACTCAATTATTACCTAGGCGGCCAGCATGGTCCGTAGCCGGTGCTGCGCAGAAGTGCCGCCGCCGTACCCCGGAAAGCCTGGTCCGCGCTAGTCCTGCTGACCGAACGGAGAGGACGCAGAGCATCCACTTAAATGCTGAAGGCCACGCTGAATCGCTATCGCGTTAACGACCGAGTATTGAACCGAATACCCGCCGCCGGCTCAGCAGCAAAGCTGGAGCTTCACGCGCCACAAAATACCGCGTGCGCCCGGACATCACTGGCAGTGCGCTGGCATCGGCATGTGCTGAGCACTGGGGTGCTTCTATGGTAGTTCTGTGGTATGTCTCATGTCAACGAGCTTGGACCGAGATGGTCCATGTTTTGTTAGTTGAAATAGAGTAAAGAGTGGTATTAAAAACGCCGGTTTTGATGATCAATTGTCCCATCATGATGACCGCCGGCTACTAGGCACCGTCAAGACTACTGCTGTTTATTGCTTCTAATCGTAGACAATGGTCTCCGAGCCCTTCGCCACCTTCGCCCACCCAGTAGTCTCAGCTGGTGTTGCTGTACTGGTCCTTTATGGCGCGAAGAAGGGCTTAGAGTAAGGTGTTCGTCAGGTTGGCTGATTCCTCTGAACCAGGTGTCCGTAGGTGTCGCTTGATGGAGTTGAATCAAATCCTCAGTTCCCGAGCGACGACGACGACCTCGCCGTCCGAGCTCAAGAAAGCTCGTGAAAGGCACGCCAAAGTGATGTACCTGGCCACTGGTCTCTCATTCGGTACAGCAGCATTCGGCACGGCAATGATGGCAGCATTGCAGGATGGCGAGGATGATATCAAGGTGAGGCCGTACAGTCTCTCATTCAGCGGTGCCAACTCGCGGCACCCTCCTGACTGCGTGGAGCGCGCTCGTGTTTGTCGTGGCACAAATCGAAGCGCTCTGCGCTGAGCAGCCGCCGGCTGTGTCTCGGGCGTAGCCTTCGCCGCGTAGGATCTTACTCGATCGATCGAATAATGCAGACTATTGACGCTTACTGCAAGTTCACAGGTCCTACAGTCGCCCCATGCGCGCTTGGCCGGGCTCTTCCTATCCGCGATGAGCGTCAACTTCGCACTGTCACAAGGACTCTTCGGAAAATTTGATAAGTACGGCTGAGATAAACCGATGCTCATTATCCTGTTAGCCTTAGGTCGAAGCGTGGTCTTCATGCTTACATTGGATACGCTATAGCCTTCGGAGCAGTCGCCCAGTGGATGTCGGGCATACGCCTACTGCTAGCTTGAAGTGGCATGCGTGTTTATCCTTTGCAGCGTTTCTCAGCCATCGGTTGTTGTGTCTTCAGTTGATTGGGAAAAGAAGATCTGCAGAGATGTTTTGCAAACGAAGTTGCCCTCCCGTCTGCATGTCATCCGCAGGGCTGAGAAAAGAACTTCAGACGTCGTTGCGCTGACTGTCGTCGGTTGGCAATGTGAACTTGACACATGATACCGGACACGTTATGTATTAGGAACCATATCTGGGCCACATCTTAAGACCGCGACAGAGCACATTCGCAAGTTTCAATTCTAGGAGGGGGAATGGTGACAAAGTTGAGTCCGCCAGTATTTGATATGAGCAACGGCGGACTTCACTCTTCGTTTGAACAGCTGGGCGCTGGATTGTTTGCTCATGGCAATGAGATCCCAGTTCTTTCAGAACACAAAAGCCTCAGGTTAAGTAGAGACTAATATCAAGTTGTGTATAATATAATGCACAACCAGAAACACTCGGCTACTATATCGAATATATCAGCCCTGCTACAGATTATTTTCTGTTAGCAATTATTCTGTCGAGGGGCATTGTGGCAGGACTGGTACCTTGAAGCCTTCAAGGCAACAACGCTCTGGGAGGATACGATAGGAGCTCGATCATAGAGGACGAGCGATCGAGAGAGCGCGGGCGGGACTGGCGCACATATCGGGCCTCACAATAACCCGCTTCGCGTCGCTGCGATCCGTAGCGATATTCGGATATTCTCTCACGTCACTAATAACTCGGCCGCGACGAAGCAGTCGCTGAAGGTCGTACCATGCGGAAGCCTTATAACTTCCGAAAAGATCGTCATTGCAATGAGGACAAGTGCTCGTGAGGAACATCCTATCCATCTCAAGCATGCCAGTCCGATCGCTGCGGAAGGTGGTGACAGACACATGATCAGCTCTGCTCATAAACTTGTCGACTGCCTCCATATCAGTAGAAGTGTGATCCAGTCCGGCATCAACATTGAAGGTGTAGTTGCGGGTCCAGTCTAGGCTGGCATATCTTCTAGCATCCTCGACGCCATCCAATACGCGTGACCATGTAGCCTTATCGAACACAGCATTGAAGCTGATGCCAATGGGACCCTGTTCTTGGAGATGGGGGAGGCGAGTAAGAGTTCAAACAGAGACACTTAGTCAGCCGCCCAAGAGCCGTCTTCTGTCATGGATGGCGCTTCACCTCCCTTGCAAACCAAGTAAACTGTTCCGTTCTTGTTCCCACTTAGCATACGGAAGCGTTTGACGAACTGGATCAGTTCAGCTTCAGACAGCGACAGTGTGCTTCCAGGAACGGGAACCTCCACTGTCCTCTCGTTTATCGGTGGGGTGGGTATAGCAGCTACCTGACACGAGTTCGGCACCGCCGACGTCACGCTGGTACTCGATGGGGCTCTGTAACAAGGCGTCATCGAAGCGCAGAAGATTTACCCTCATTCGTACTGACTCAAATTGACCCACATGCTCACTCAGAGAGACACTAGCATGCGCCGAGATGCTATTGAATTTAGCAGTGGGTAGCCGCTTGACCGGAGAAGTACATAGAGAAGCTACTTTCGCCGCAACGGTCGTGAGTCGAACCCAGCAAAGATGGCATGACAGGGAGGCTGCTGCCACTGAGCTGGAAAACAAAAAAGATGAACCTGGGGTACCCTCACCAACTGCGGGAGAGCTTAGGTCAGTCAGACTAGCTCGTTCACGACGAAGACGGTCGACTTATTCCGTCGTCGGTGTTGAGCAGCAGATGCTCGCCATTATTTGTAAGCGGCCTCCCGGGCAGTATCTTCCTGTCGGGATGATTCAGCACCGTTAATGCGTACTGATTACTCGAGAACAATTGCGGTTTATAATGGAAGCTTTCCCGAAGATCCAGACGTCGCCGCTGTGAGGGCTACGAATTCTCACCCGCATTTCACGCATCTGAAACTAAGAGACTATCATGCGGCGGTGAAATTTCCGCCGCAGTGAGTGCAATAGACAGGGTGGAGGCAGAGACTTACACCGGAAGTTCCCTTCACCCTGTCTACGTTGTAGTATCACTATGCTAGTAAGAGGCAAAGTGAGGACTATAGTGATCATAATGGTCGATGATGCCAATTAGACTACACCAGACAGACAACAACCTGCAGAGTCTGCAGCTTGGGCGGTAAGTTGCGGTTGTTTTTGACTTTATATCCGACAAAGCCGTGGAAGATCGCAAACCTTCTTGCGTGGCGACATGGAGTATACCACTCAGTACGACGGTCTCAGATGGACAGAAGTTTTCACCGCATAACCGTGTCAAGCCTTCATTTGATATCTTCGGTGCGAGAGATCTGTGAGCCCAGTCTGGGCACGCGAGACTCACGACATAGTCGAGCCAACCTTATGTGGTGCGGAGCGGTGCGCGCTGACGAATCGAGCCATCAGCCGACTAGCAACGCAAGAGATGACCATCACACAGGACAACACATGCATGCAGAAGATGAATAAGTACAATCAAGAGAAGTGCGATAGACATGAAATTACCAATTACATGCTTGATCTGATGAAACAGCTCATCACTCGGATCGCGTTGGGACGCTTTCAGTTAGATCTCGGATTCCTTTTGACTCCATATGACCAAGAATTGACCACATCCCAAGCATCCGCGGTCGAATCCTCGTGAAACTTTCTGAACCATTGAGCTCCTAAACCCTCGTACCTAGCTGGTGGGTTGTCGGCCAAAAGGACCAAGATTTTCCTGCACTTGAGGTGGTCGTTCTCGGTGATTGGCAAGTAAGCACGCAGCTTCGAAAGAACTTCATCAGTGAAGTGAGCGAAGGGAACGATGGGGGCGAAATGTTTCAAGGCTTTCTCGAACTCCTGGGTAATCGTGATATCCATGCTATTTTTCGTGGAGCGGATATGAAGGGCGGGGACATTGCCAGTAATCCTGAATTGGAAGATCGATAGGCCGTCGACAAGTCGTAGAAAGGGCAAATCGACTCGTTCCATAGCTCAGCAACTGAGGGTACTCCAACTTTCGTGAGTTCTCAACAGAGCCAACACGAGCTGCCAAGAGAACCTCGCATGATTCTCTCTCAAGTTTTACGCAGCTTCGACGGTAATACAAATCTTATGCGGTTCCAGCAGTCATTTAAGCACCGAGCGACAGCCGTACTCAGCTTTCTTGTAGCCGTCCACATTGTGTTCAATTCGGCGAATCGGATATGGACTTCCAGCAGGACCGAAGTAAACATCCATATGTTTCCTCCCATCGTCGACGTATTCGCATGAACCCTGTCCTGCCTTTACCTTCCCCCCAAGCTACAAAGGAGCGACTCATTGAAGTTAGGTCCACCTTTGCCATGCGACGACTTACCTTCTCCACCTCACGGGCCTCCAATATCCCATTAACGACATTACCGAGTTCATTCACTCGTCTGCCAATCTGGTAAATATCTCCGGTCAATCGGTCGGAAAGTTCTCTCACTTCTTCGCGTAGCATTTGGACCTACGAGGAAACACACCCTGGGTTTGAAACCCACCAATCTGTTAAACGAAGTAAGGTGACATCATGTGCACCTCCGATTGGCTGGCAGTCCTATGAAGCCCGACCGCTCGTTCAACGGCCAGAACTGATAAAATGAGGGCAGCGTGAGGGATAACCATAGCCGATTAGAGGGGAACTTTGAGACGGAAATTCCTTAACACGCGAAAACGCAGGTCGATATCTTGGTCCCTCATAGTTCTTTCGAGGCGAGCGAATTGCTAGAGACCGCACTATTGATGGAAAGTGTAACTGAATGGCTTCAGGTATCTACTCCGAGCGAGCGCCAAACACGTGCAAGAAAAACCTCAAGAAGCTCGGAACGTCAGTTTACACAACGCCTACCATCTTGTCAATATCGGCATCAGAAAGACCACCGGAGGACTGAATGGTGATGTTCTGCTTCTTGCCGGTAGACTTGTCCATAGCGGACACATTGACGATACCTCAGCACCAATATCGAAAGTGACTTCGATTTGAGGGGCCTGCAAGTTTCGGTGAGAGTGCTGCTGCACGCTGGGCGGAAACTTACACCACGGGGACCAGGAGGGATACCAACAAGATCGAACTGACCAAGGAGCTTGTTATCAGCGGCCATCTCTCTCTCACTCTGGAAGACCTTAATGCCGACCTGAAACAACAAAAGCGATAATCATGAGCAGTTGCTCGCGACATACCGAGTCGAACTTGAGCAGTGTGGAGCGGTATACGCTGAGTAAACGCGCATACCGTAGTGCCATAATCCTACCCGCGACGCGAGTGGTGATCAACACACAGAGGAGCACACGAATGTATGGGATGAATACTGAGGGGACGTGAAACAACATCCACATCAGCGCTCTGTTGAGTCTGGTGATAGATGATCACTCAGGAGACGTTCCTCTTCTTCCCTCCACCTCTCAATAACCGCTGGCCAAGCCCTCGAGCGCGTACTAGTAGGAGAATTTCTCAACTATCGAGCCTGTCCTTCTTATACTCGGGCGGTGGGTTGTCGATCAAGAAACTGAAGCTGTCCTACCAGGAACCGGGGACACCCACTGCCCTCTCGTTGATCGGTGGGGTTGGGTATAGCACTTGTTGTTCGATCGCTACCTGATACGAGTTCGGCACTCGCGATGCGTCGCCAATTTCGCAGCAGGACGAAAACAAGTAGTGACTCCTCAGGAGTCTAACTCAGTGATTGAGGTCCTCTATTCAACGCGAATCCTATACGATCTACGGTGATGTATGGCGACGAGCGAGGGTACCCCGGCGTACAGCACAGCAGATTACACCGACGACAGAGAATCACCCAAGCAAGTATGCTTCATCGGCGAATGATTGGTATTGATCCCATCTGTATGCAGGCGAAGTTGTTCTCCATCTCCGCACACCGGAGGGAACTGAATGTCCGCTCTTGCTCGTGAGTTCGAGGGGCGGCGTGTCGGGGAAGATCGGCCGCGCGTTCAGGCCCCTCTCTTCATCGCAGCACATAGAAACGTATCTCAGTTATCCTCATATTAACGAAGGCCAATCAGACAACAACGGCTTCAAAGAAACAGTACGATACCATAAGCAAATACATACATCCAGTGTACTCAATCGAAGAGATGTGGCCCGAGGACCCCGTCATCAGCAACGCCCCGCACATGAGCGTCCAGGGCGAGGAGAGTATACGCGTCCAATGCAGCGTATTTCTTCTGACTCTCCGATAGAGGCCTATCAGCCCACTCGCTGCACTGCTCGGTCTTGTCGAGGTACGCCCCCAGCTGACCAACAACATGCCGCTGAAGACTCCCTCGTTTGTCCGTCTGAACGTCGATCACTTGGCACTTCTTCAACTGCGGTATCCTCTCTACGTCGGCAGAGATGCTGAAGCCTAGCACCCGAGGGACGTCAATCAGCGCCGAGAAGAGACTCGACGACTGCCTGATCTCGGGTTTCAACATGTCGATGAGATAGACTGTGCGAGGAGTCGCCACTTGGAAAAGGGCTGCTCCCGGGCCTGAACTCCACTCGACGTCAATGCCGATGGTGCGGTACTGCGCGATGTCCTCCACGCAACCTGAGAGCTCGGTCTCAGAGGACACCCATTTGACGGGAACCTCGGCCGACAGCGTAACCAGGGGCATGTCTCCACGAACGATCGGCTTCAAGTGGTCCGGCCCCCTAGCGTGACGCGAAGT
This sequence comes from Perkinsus olseni, assembly GCA_013115135.1. Lineage (NCBI taxonomy): Eukaryota > Perkinsozoa > Perkinsida > Perkinsidae > Perkinsus > Perkinsus olseni. The sequence continues at coordinate 79,401 of JABANP010000076.1, read as the reverse complement.
ACGTGAGCTGCTTCCCTTCACAGGCTTCCACAACTGAGCTTGATCTGGCCTTTTTTCGGCAGCTCTGAGGTTGGCGTCGCTCTCGCACTGCTGGCACAGAAGCCTCAGCCCAGCGATGAAAGCAGTATCCTCGCCGCCACGAGCGACATACCGCTCCACCGCCCCCTCCACCGAAGCCTTGCTCGGCTCGACATCAAAACACCTACAAAGCTTCTGAATGACCATCGGTGAGACGGAGTCGTCATCCAAGCACTTGTTGACGGTGAGCACCAGACTTCTTCCCATAGTGCACCGCCAGCCATATTTCCTCAGTCCCTCAACCGCTTCCAAGATGGCGTGGACCTCTTCCTGACCTAAGCTGCTGTCCTCCAAGCACAAATGCAGCACTAAGTCGCTAACAGCCTGCGAGCCCTCTTCGCGCATCAGTTCGTTGAGTTCGTACGTTATCGCAGTACGCAATCTTTGCGACTGGGCTCTGCCGAGGCCCCGGCCAGATTTCTTGGGAGGGTGTCGAGCGATGCAGGCGGAACGCCAGTCGCTGATCGAATCGATCCATTGCTGGATATCCTTGAGGTCGTTCAAGTTAATCAGCGGCTCACCGGGCTTCTCTAGCTTCGGTGGAGCTTTCGGCTGATCGCACATGCGAACATCCTGCAGGTCGATTCCCTTCACGGCCTCGAACATGGAGTCCACCCTACCACTCTTCCGCAGAATCTCATACAGCGATTCCTGGAACGCTGCGCAGCTTCTCGTCTCCACGTGACAGTCCTCAGACTCAGATGAGACATCTCTCTCGACCACCCATTTATTGGGCAGGATGAACCCGCGGCTCGCTTCGACGTATCTTCCGCCATCGTCCTCGTCGGGCACGCACACCGCAACCATCACAGGGCGCTTTGAGCTGGCCTCGGTGAACTCGTGGATGGACTTCACTATTCCTTCCAAGACCGACTAGCGGGACCGGCTCAATCCCGATAGTCTCATCACCCATGAGCTCCGTGCCATCGTCGGAGCCAACGCTAGGAGACATCCAGTAGCGTTTATGAGTGATCATAGCGAACCTCGCACCGGCGCCGTAGTAATCCAGGATGTCTCCAAGGACTTCTTCGGAGTCCTGCTGGACCCACCAACCCTTAGGGTGCTCCTGACCTAGCAGCTCGTACTTGAGCTTGGACTTGCACTGCGGAAGGTCTTTGAAAACGTCCCATGAGTAAAACACGCACCCCCGAAGCAGCCACATGTGCTCAACATCGCCGCCGCACTTCTCCGCAAGCCACTGCTTGACAGTAGGATGCTCAGCAACCGAAAGCTTTCGACGGGTCTCGACGATCCGCCATGCGAGACTTTCGTAAAGAAAAGGGCCGCTAAAACGAGTAGCAAGAATGTCAGTCTCCTTAGGTGACATGGTGACACTGAAGTGGATGGACGCCTCCAGATGGAACCGCTCCGGGATGTTGTCATCCTCAAACTCGGTCCTATTCCGCACCACCAAAAACTTGAGACTGGTCAGCTCGCCGTGATTCTCGTCGCTCAGGATGCCCTGGCGACACCAAACGTTCTTGGCGTTGATGGCGGGGTTGTGCTCCAATAGGAACTGCAGCAGGCAAGTGAAGTAGTGGCCGAGTCGATGGGCCGTCTTCGAGTCCTGTATGTACTCTCGCAGCTCCTCGGGGTGCTCGTCCAGAGCTGTGAACCAATCCTGTGACCGCCGAATCACGAAGTCCAGCTGCGAGGCCCCCCATGTGGGAACGTTCGTGGTTTGCTTGGAGCCTTCAGAAAGCAAGTGGTGAGAGCTGCAGATCCAGTGAAGGTCGCGAACCAACTTATGGCGGTAGGAGGTGATGGGCCGCACTGAACCGACGGTGGTGGAGGATGTCTCTGTTGATGACATCGTCGAGGAATCAGAGGAGTCTTCGGGCATGTCGATGAACAGGCAGGCAGTAAAATCTAAGGAAATACTATCCGCGAAACCCTTTCCTGTGCTCAGCCGCGGCCATTCGTGGTAGCTGCAGCAGAGCACAGGATGCACAGTGTATCATCTACCAGAGGGTGGCCCGACGCAGTCATGAACTCCGAAAGAAGAGAGCACGTGGAGGGAACGCTGAGCATCATCGACATCAGAAACAATTGAAAGCATCTCATCGTCTCCTGCGGCCCGGGCGTGTCCGATCAACGATCTCCACTCGGTCTCGAGGGACGCCAACAGCTTCTACCAAGAAATGCATCACAGACTGTGCTACATTACCCTGGACCTGACCACAACACCTTCCCTATTCTCGCACACCTCTTGCGCGTGCTTACCATAACTGTGTTGGGCCCCAACACAGGGTCATCCCGTACCGTAGAACTCGAGGCGTTATGCTTAGCCAACGCCTTGGCGAAGTCCGACAACTTCAAGTGGTACTTCTCGACTCCCCCTATGAGCGTTTGCGTCTAAACCAAAACGCGTCAATGCACCCTAAGCCTTGAAAGACCAACCTTGTTTCCTGAGACCTTATCGGTGACTCTGATGGTGATCATAGGGGCGGGCCCGTATTTCAACAGTTCGGTCAAGTCAGCCGGAGGAGCATCACCACCTAAGAGAGCCGTCGCTTCCCCCACTGAGCGATACCGGCACTCACTTCCAGGTGGTACGATCGCAGTGTAGAGCTCGAGGCCTTTGCTCTCGAACGCCTTGCCTATCTCCGCCTTAGAGACAGATGCGCCGGGCTGAACTCTGAAAGACGGGTCCAACTGAAGGTAAGCCCAAGTCTGGTCTGCTGTTTACTTCTTGCCTCCTTTGCTGAGGGCGCTGGCGAGCCGGGCATCCACGCAAACGTCCGACCGGTTCTGAGAGGTAGCACTGGGTGTCTCCTCCGGACGAGATTCTTCAAGACCCTTGATGTACCTAGGATACGCTACTATCGGAGCTATCCGAGATGGAAGAAGGCATTTCTGCTGCCCTCAAGACGCCTCTAGAGATGACTTACTTCTGGAAGAGACCCCTGCATTCCTTCGCGCTGAGGAAGTCGTGCTTGCCAAGTACCGACCCCAAGGAAGCCTGAACTCTGCCCTGCCTGACAAGCCCTTGGGAAGCAGCTTACCTCGAGCACTGGCTTCCACACTTGATGAGGCTTGTACATGCCCACAACTCTTACTCGCAGCTCGGAATCGATACTGGACTTCAAGCCTGAAGTAGTGCGAGTAGTGCAGGCCTCAAACGATACAAGAACTGCTACCTTCCACAGAGGCAGCAGCAGCAGCAGCGTGCTTCACTCGAGGGGCCGACTTGGTCGCCTTAGCAGTGATAGCGTGGGCTTGGAGTTCCTCCTTTCCTTGACTGATGCTTGTTATGATCACATCACCTGCTCGACATCATATCGAAGGCTCTAGATCCACAATTGCTGATTGAGAGGGTTTGACGGTGGACAGGACATCTCTGTGTCCTCACATCTGACGTGACCTATGCGCACTGTGAAGCACTGATATAACTCTTTTCTTCTGCGATACTTATGTACACACGTCGCCCGCAGCAGTGATGGGTAGTCCACCCAGTCCCTCCGCCACCAGCCCACCTCTCTTGTCCTTCATCTTCAGTATTCCCTCCTTCTCCAGTTCCTTCAGCAACTTCCCCACCTTCCGCCAGCTCGTCTTCTTGATATCAACCCGTATGTTCTCTGCATTTTTAACCTCGGGCCCGAGCTCTGCCAACCTGAAGCAACATGCCTTCCGTTTAGCCTATGATCGGCGTCGATGCTACCGTGAGAGAAGGTCAGGACGCTTGCGCAAATCTGAGCAGGACTTCTGCGCGTCAGAGTAGAGAACAGCAGCCTGGACTGGTAGCGAGGACTTGTCGATATTAGCCAACACCTCAATCACGGCGTATCTAAAGGTCGACCTAGTGAACCACAGAAAAGGTCGAACCGCGACACACTTAAAATTTGAGATACGAGCCACAAACTCACCTGACCAACTCATCATATTGAGCTTGGACCATCGTCTCGCTACCCGATGCCGCCGCCTCCTGTGTCTTCTCTGCGCCACTTTCCTCAGTACTCTGATAAAGGGGAACCCATGTGAGCCGGCAGGTAAGACTCAGAGCGGGAATTCTCACGTAAACATCTAGGACATCACAGGACCTACCTCTGGGCTGGCACTCCCTTGCACCACCTCACTCGAGGAGGTGCTACCGTCCACAGGAGACTCATCAGATTGTTGGTTCTGTGAAGGCGGCACCAACTGACCCTTAGGACCCATCTGATAGATCTGGTCGCCGATACTGTGGAGGATCTGAAATTGGGAGGGTCATAGAAACGCTACCTGACCCAAAGCTCCGAGCATGAACTTTCGACCGGGCTACTCGGAACCCATTCATGCAGCACCTCAACAGCCTTGCCGACGACTCCGGTAGAGGCGTTCTCAGCCACGGCCAACTGGCTGCTGCTCAATAACGAACGACCTGCAACAGCATCACGAATGCTCCACCTGGAAGCTCATCCATATGCAGTTTCACGAACTGATGATGAGGAGAAGATCGGCTTACCAATAGCTACAAACGGACCGGCATTGTCAACTCGTACAGCACATACCGCACCCACATCGAAGGGCGCTACACTCTCGACTCTATTCTGAGATAACTAAGGCATTGAACCTCGTGGACCCTGTCTAGTACACGCGATCAGGCCAGAGCCACGATGAACCATTTATGGATAGAACTAGTGCACCCCCCGGTAGTACCACTCCAGGAAGCATCAAATCCGCCCCTCGCGCTAAGTACCGCACCACCGGCTCCGATACCTGAAAAGCCCGAACTCCATGTACTTGTCAACACGTAGCCCCTCCTACGATATATCTAACGGTCGATAAGCCCTCCGTTCGATTGAGGCCGAAAACTGTTGGGTACAGGAAACTGGACCCGTGAAGTTTGAAGAGGACAGGGACACTGTTGTCCACGAGATAGACGACGGTCCTGGTTTCTAAGTGGAGCTCAGATACCGGCCCCGAACCCAACAGGAGGGACGTGGACGCTTCAGGATACTGTCGATGGACCTCTGTGATGAGCTGAGGGGAAAAGACAACCGTTCGACGGCAGGGAGAAGTTTGCATAGTAGCTCGCGTGCGCGGTATGAAAATATCCATCATCATATGCTTATTTGTCAAACACACTCTTCAACCCTAGATACCACTCCCTCGCCCGAACCGACTAAACTTGTCCCCACTCCCACTTGTCCGCGTTGTATCACCTTCTTTTTATCCTTCCCTCCAAGCCTCGTCTCTCGTGTATGTCCTAAAGGCTTGCGAAACATATTATAACAATCAGTGAATTGAAACGATTAAACAACTGCGGACACAAGATGGCCCGAGTCGCTACACGAGTGAACTCGACGTCGGACAGAACTGGGCAGTAGAGCCACACCTTCGGCGCGTCGATCGGAACCGCGGGGACTCCTTCTCCCGCCTAAGGACAAACCTTCAAATCATCGAGTCTCTTATTCGTGAACGCGGCCGTCGGATGGCCTGCTCCTCACTTGGAACGCAAAAGGACTTCAACTCACACTTGAAACAAAAAGTTAAAACAATCCCCGCGTGTAATCATACTGATCAGTCGCGAAAAAACGTGTTAACAGAAATCATGGTGGAAGGGCCCCCCGCCATCACCACCCGGCAACGGCAGTCATGACAACGCCTACACTTCGAGCGACGCCACTTTAACAACTACGAATTAGATAGAGAATCGTCTCAGGAGGGGTTCTCGTTGGTCGCCCCACTCGAAGGACCTCGGACGCCTCTTCCTCGGGGCGAGCTTATTCGAAGTCTCTGGCCCTCGGGCAGGCGGCGCTAGCGAGCTGAGAGTTACACCCAGCAGAATGACGAGCATGCCCGAGCAATTGGGAAGGGCAAGGCAGCAGACCATCGATAGCGAAGTTGAGGCCCAAGACGACGATGGAGTTGGCAGAGACTACCACGTTAACTAAGCTGGTGTAGGGGTAGGAGAGGGCTAGGTTGAGGGCGAAGAAACCAGTGACCTGACAAGGAACTCCTCGAGCCGGTTATGTCAATTCTGGCGGCGCGACTGACGGCAGAGCGGAAACGCCCACCATGACTACGACCCTGGCTGTGTGATGTATAGAGATTTTCTCGCGCTTCGCACAGAAGCACACAGTCGGTGAAAACCATCATCCTTACTCCTCATACCTGCGTAGTTCCTGCCAGTACCGCCAGAGCGACTACTTCATTGGGCAGCACTAACGGCGGCAGCTCCTTCCCCTCGTCACTCTTCACAAAGGCGTATCCAACTAGGATAGCCATCGCTGTTTGGGAGAGCAGCCTCGCTGAGAAGGCACTCCACGTCGACACCCCGCCTGAAACCCATCGGATGGGACGACTCAGCGATGACGACTGAAGCAGCAGGACACTCACCAATCGCGCTGTATCGAACCAACAGCGTGGTGGCTGCAAACGCAAGCATGGAAAGAATCTGATCATCACAGTGATGGCACAGGGCTTGTAATAAGGATCCCTTTTCTACTGCAAACATAAATCCTAAGGCTTCATGATACTGCTGCCCAGTCGCAGCTGCCTCGTCCTCGGCCTTAGTCGAGCCTCCTGGCCCAAGCGCTGATATCAGTACGCCACATACAACCTAGGTAATAGGCGTTACGATACATGTTAGACATACCACACCACTCACTATTCCTATCAAAAGTGCGTGCCGTTTGCTAAGCAGTTCTCTAAACATGAAGTGACCATAGACGCTGACGACTATGATCGTTGAACAGAGCACGGCGCTCACTGGACCTACAACCGAGAGGGGCCTCTTCCACCGGCTGAGGGGACACAAGTCACCACCTTTGTCCGCCGGTGAAGTGAATACGAAGGCCTTCTTCATCAGACTCATGGACACTCCCAGGCCCAAGCCCTCCAATGAGGGTTAGCGCCTTCGTCTTCCACGTAATGGTGGGCGTATCAGCCAATTCAGCGCTCCAGAAAAGCTCTATTCTTCCAGCATGGAGCCAATGCCCCGCACAACACAGCATGCCTAACGACCTCGACGGTTACGAATGATCCCGACTGAGCGATAGTACCTGGAAGGCCACCCACGCCCCAAATGATGGCGAGCATCTTCCACTCAGCACCGACGGCGTAGTAAGTCTCCACAGAGCTATCCAGGACGCCAGTGGCGACTCTGAATTCGGGAATATTGAACTCTCCCTTGTTCTCGGGGATCCTCACGCAATCAGGTAGTTGGTGACTCCGAAGCAGAACATGGCGATGAAGGAGTAGGCCACGCATCTGCCGGAGTAAACAGTGGAAGCTTCAACCCTAGGGCTCTCTTGGATGGGCGGCGGCAAGACTGCCATAGCACAGTAGCGGCGAAAGAGACTACACCCGGCGGCTAGCCTTCAGTTTCAATACTCGCGAGCGGTTTCGGTAGAAAGCCTCCGCACATGCAACGCAATTCGGTTCAAACATCAACAAGAGGTATTGACATGCGGACAGTCGACCCGAACGACAGGGCAAACGGTCGTCGCTGCGTCAGGTCTAATACAACAGAGAAGTAGAACTCTTTCAACGCTTGAACGCACTTGAGAACAATCTTGACATCTCTAAACAGATTTTATCGTGGAGCCCCACACCCCTTAATCCGAAGCGGCTCTGGATGAGCTCTACGCCGCGGGCGCAGGCGGTATCATCAGGTTCCTCTTTCAAACCATATCCCTCTACAACCGACATAGTATCCTCACTGTTCGAGGCAAAGTTCAGCACGCTGCCAAATAGCTCCCTTCCAAACCCAAGATCATCGAAATGCGAGGCAGGCCTCCGCCTTATCCCAAATGCCGCCATCGCCATCATAGGGTCCTCAATGCTCGAGGCGAATGTCTGCCTTCTGCCGCCCACACTCAAGGCGATACCATAACCGTTCTCGCTGAAAAGAAGCAGAACTGAAAGCTAGCAATGCCCGAGAGCCAACGCCCGCGCGTTCAACTTACAACTCATATTTGACCCTCCCACAAAGGACACTGCTCAGGAAAGTGCTGCTCATCGTCTTGAACGTTAGGAGATCTGCCGTGCTAGTGCTGACAACTGTACAAGTATCCGTATCATGGTCGTAGGGAAGGAGTTGCGTCCCAGCGGGTAGTGGCGGAGGTGGCAACTTGTGAGTCTCCTGCGGAGGCAGGAACCTGGTACGGTACCAGTGGTACCTGCCAAGGAAGGAAAGGGGATGCCGTCGTAGTCGTGAAAACTCGGTTGGGTAGGTCCACGAACAAGACTGATCAGCACAAGGAGCAGGAGAAGTGCCAGCATCATTACAAATGTGCGACAACAACGGCTAAACAAGAGAGACCAGACAAGAGCCTTTTCACTCGCATGCTCCCTGCGAACGGTCAGTTGGTCAAATGCTCCACCATACACCCGAGTGGTTCATCGTACGGTCCTCAGCCCCGTCATTCAGCCCAATGGACGCCATGCCGACTGGGCGCTACCTTTCTTAGAAGGGGGAGCTCGGCGAGCGTCACGATACGGACACGATAATATAGCGAGACTAGGGACTTCTTGAGAAGGACCTCATATATCGCTAGTGGAGCGCTAGCTCATCTCTCCCGATGAATGAGCATCGCAAACAGTCGCCATGCGATCGATCTGCGCGCTACGGTCGGTCCTTCTTGCCCAGACAACACAAGTCGATCGTTAAGTAACATCCACAAGACGTAATGGCATGCAAGGTGGACAACAACAGCAATACAGACTCGTGATGTGCTCAACTGCAATACCATCTCAACCATGCAATACACCAGAGAACAACTCTTGCATCCTCGAGCAGATACGGGTATCGAAGGAGCCCGCGAGCCCGCGTAAGCGGTCCTCGATTATACTCACGCCACGCTTACAGATGTTATTCTCGGTCATCCCTTGACGCCAGCCCAAAACCGGCATCAGCCTTCATCGGATCCTTGATGTTCGAGGCGAAGATACGCGGAAACCCGTTAACTTTGAATCCGCTGGCATAACCGTTCTGGCTGAAAAGAAGCATCAGAATAATCCTCAGTGGACAGGGTGAGCGCGGTGGCAAGTCCAATATCAGCACAGCGACAAAAAAGCAAAGAAAACGTGTCTTACAACTCGTATTCGACCACACCACAATGGACACTCTTTGGTGAAAGTGGTACTCTTCGCCTGGAACGTCATTACGGGATCTCCGTCATCGGTAACCACAAAGCAAGTGTCCGTAAAAGCGTCGTAGGCAAAGACCTGAATGCCACTGGGAAGCGGCCCGGGGATGATCGGTTGCAAGGAACCAGACGCCCCGTGGAGCATCTCGGACGTGTCAACCTGGGGCCCTCGCACTTGGCCGATTAAAGCTAGTAAGGACATCAACGTGCGCTCGACGGCCATGGTTAGTGGAGAGAACAGCGTTCCTGAAATGCAAACTAGGGATGCTAACAACGCACCGAGGTGATGAGCGGAATTCCGGAACTCAGGAGCGGGGAACCATGGAGAAAAATTTCCTGGACACGTGCGGAAAAATTGGAGTACGGATTCTACTGGAAAATCCACGGTTATTTTGTGGCGCGTGACGAAGGCGCGTCAAGAATTTGTGCGACAGTTCGTTTGGAGTGAAGGATAGGAGTTCTTGAGGGAACGGAATAAAATGATTGAAATGGGAGGGCTTTATTGCAACGGATTGTTCACGACCATAGCTAGATCCTACTCGGTATTCCGTACGAGAGATAGACAATTGAGCTGGGAGTACGCCGCGTACTGTACGCGTCAAAATGCGTGACATACTGAAACGATTCCGTAATCGCTATAACGGCCGCTGTAACACTTGCCAAGAAACAACTCGCCGCGGAGTACGGAGGATCACCCCGGTTCGCCTGAGAGGCGACGAACTTGGTGGGGTTGCGGCGGGTGAAGCCGCCAAGAAGTGCCTCAGTGTCGAAGAGCAGGTCAACAATGACCATCCCAGATGAGATCAACAATCAGTGTCGACGATGATCCATCTCCGCGTGGTCGTGCGCTAGTAAACGACACGAAGGCAGCCAGCCGCTGGCGTACTTCAGAGGAAGCCATTGGTGGAGTTCTGCGAACTTGCGCCCAGCACCTCTACTCCCCGGTGAAACCCTTCATTCCGAATATGGGTTCGGTATGACCTATGCGCTAGCCGACTGCGCTATCACAATACAGGGAAGCAGCGCTATCTAGCAGATCGAGGGCGTTGGTTGAGCCGTTCCATCCAGCACTCCGTTCAGACAACGCTCGGAGTCGACTCCCCACGCGGGTCATGGTGATAGATCCTGAGGTACTTCACACTTGCTGTTTCGTAGCTCTGGCACTGCAAAGCCCGCTTTGACGAAGACTCCAACTAACGTCGACCATGCGACAGGCAAGTGCGAACAGCCTTCGGTCGTTGGTGTGCTTCCTGATAGTAACTTTGGCACTAGCGATTCTGTGTTTCACCTGTGTCGAGGCTAGTTGCGTTTGTAGTTGATACGCTCGTCGCGGGACCGTCGGAGTGCTGCGTCTCAGTGGCGACGCCTAGGAAACTGGAGATTGGTCGAAAGGTTCTCCTAGAGTCTTTCTGTGGTGTATGCTTGAAGTCCAACGTTTAGTCAGAGCGGTTTAGTCAGACTATCACCGATGGACCTTGGTTCAACAGGGATTAGCTTAGGCTAGTTTATCGGGCCAGGACTGTACCACTCAGACATAAGGGTACGGCAAACCTAAGGCACCTCCTTTCGTGTCGGCAGAATTCACTGACACAACTGCGGCGGCTGTGCACAGACTCGTGGTTAGCAAGCGCGTCATCAAGAGGGTTCTATGTTACGAACTGAAGCACTCATCATGTCGCAAACACTCGCTGTCCCCAATAGCTAGGAAGGCTGTCATACCGCGTTCTCAGAGTGGCGGATCCTCGATAAGCTAGAAATTTTCACACACCCTGGTTGATCTCGCTTAAGGGAGAGTCGAAGGTTGCAATACCCAATTTCAGAAACCCTTCAACCAGTGAACAACAACATGGCCGTTGAACACGTTCTCCCCACGGATGCACGCAGAACCTCTGTAAAGTGTATCGGCTACGCTATGCTGGCCATGCTTGGGTTTGGCATTACCAACTATCTCATAGGGTGCGATATCTTCTTGTGGCCATTCGTGCCTGGTGATCGGCGGCTATTCATCAGGTATGCTACAAGCCAATTGGAGCGCTCGGTCGAAACGTATTACGCGGTCGGCGCGGAATGGAAGATGATGGTCATCCTGTGGTTGTCCGGCGGAGTTCCCGGTAAGTTCACTCAGTATTTCGAGCCATGAGAAATCCTCGTCGTTCAGGTCTGGTATGCTATGTTCTTCACTGGGCACGTGCTGGCAAGATTGAATTCTTCTGGCCAGAGTCTGGGTGTGGTAGCTCAGCGAGCATCACTGCGTCATCGAAGCTTCTTACACTCATGGGTGGAGTTGGTCTGGGAGTTTCGGTTAGCCTCATGAAGAAGGCCTTTGTCTTCTCCTCTCCTGCTGATAAAGGTGAGTCCCTATTGTTGTCTCACCGCATGTCACTTTCGAGTTTTTCCGTTGTTCCCGTTGTTCAGGCCCGATTACCGCTATCGTTGGTTCGACGATAATCATTGTCAGTCTGTACGGTCATTTCGTATTCCATGAGCTCCTGAGCAGACGCCACGCTCTGCTCATAGGAATAGTAAGATCACTATGAACTTTCCGCCAATATCACAACGCCTGTCCCGCTTTACGTTGTTGTCTACTACAGGTTATCATCGGCGTTCTCATATCCGCTCTCAGTCCCGGAGGCCCAAACTCCAGTAGAGAATCAAATTGCTGCTACGGAGACTAAGGGCCATGCAGCTCTAGGATTTGCGTTCGCGGTGAGCGCGGTGTGAATTGGGCGTCCTCCCGCCTTTATCGCGTGCAAGTGTCCTGATATTCTTCTGCCTGTTCGTGTACCTTCGTCTTCTCAGGTTCTCTCTATGATCGGTATGGCCGCAACTACAATACTGATTCGTTACAGTTCCTTGGGTAGGGATATCGCGTCGTCGCTCGCCCGGTTAGGTTTGACGTTCAGGTCATGTGTCAAGCTGGAGTGGGTATTCAGCAAGGCTGCTAGCTCAGTCTGCACTAGCCCTCGTCGTAGGATACATCTTTGTCAAGAGCGAGGACGGAGGCGAGTTACCAGTGACTGTCCTTCCCAACGAGGTCGTCACTCTATCAGTCATCGCTGGGCTCATGCAGGTAAGCTGTGAGGCTACTATGGCCAGTTGTCATCGTGCATGTTCAGTCCTTTGGGTTCTTGGCTTTGAACATAGCCCTTGACCTTCCCGTCTACCAGTCTAGTCAATGTTATCGTCTCGGCCAACTCGATCATTGTCCTGGGCCTCAATTTTGCCGTGGACGGTCTCCTACCTCGGACCACTCAGCTGGTTGGTATGAGTATCATCATGCTTGGCGTCATGTTATGCACGCTAGCCCCACCACCGGTGTGTGTAGGCAACACCCTCTCTAATGAAAGAAGCCTGAACAAAGCCACTATTGAAGAGCCGGGATGGATCCGCTTAGATTTTGCGGTTATTTTTACTTATCACCATCCCGCGCTCATCTACTCGTTCATTCACGCTTCTTGACAAGGCTCCTCTCCGGCAGGATGAGTTTGAGCCCCGGCTGGCCCAAAGTCAGTCGTTGTTTTATCGCGGCAGGTGCCCGCCAACATGTCCGGTGTGAAAGTGTTTGACGTCTAAATTCTGCTCAATTCGTTTAATCTCGTGTTTTCTTTGTCTGACTTCGTGTTTTCCTGCCGTTCAGTCGAAGACGATACTTCTCACATCTTTCTTTTCTCATCAATACCCAGGTGGTTAGTCTTGTTTTTTCGACACAAGGTGTTTTGGGTTCAATTCTAGTGGAGAGGGAGAGACGACATTCCGTTGCCAGGCTCAGATTCGGCACATCTTGTGGTCATGACGTTGCTTCGACTTTGAGCCGGACTCGACAGAAACTTGTCACTCCGATTTTGCAAAGTTCGCAGAAGCGAGTTGCTCGAACAATGGCGCACTGAGTCCGTGTATACTACCGCGGCAAAGCATCTCTCACACCGATTGTATCGTACCCGAGTCACAGTGACGTCGAACGACGCTAGAGGACGCGGCGATTCGAAGACCACGGATTGAACACAACAACGCTAGTCTCGATGGCGGGAGGATGGTCGTGAACTTGAACTAACAGCAGGTTCTGATCATATCTCGTGAGAAGTGTATCTTCCACAGTTGTGAGTCTGTCAATGCACATGCCGCTCGGCAAAGGCTTCAAGCAAAGGCAGCTCCACTGCGAGCTTGGCTAAATGCGTGGGACTTTCGACAATTGCCCTGCTCGGCTACGGTCTTTTCAATTACTGTCTTGGGCAAGTCTGGGCTGTTATCAAATCGTCCCGTCTCCTCATTTCTCTTGGGCTTTCTTGATAGCATCATCAGGCGCTATCGGTTGACCTATAGAGTCCTTCGACGTCGCCTTCCCGGTCGCTCCAACTTTTTTTCGCCTTGGCAGGTCCGCTGGAAGCCTCATTACCCATGAAGTTGAATACGAGCATGTCCAAGCAGCTCAGTGGCAGATGATGGTCATCATGTGGTTGGTCGGTGGAGTCCCAGGTAGCTTTCGCTCTTAGCCAGTGGTGTTGAAAGATTTCAGAATATCTCGCGGGGATCTAGTTACGGTCCACGTGCATGGAGTTCTCTACAGGTTTGCTTTGCTACGTGTCTCACTGGGTGGTGTACGGACGCTTCGAGCTGATCTGGAGCAAGTCAGCTAGCAGAGGCACTGTCGCCACGACGACTACGATCTTTGCACTCTCTGGCGGACTTATCCTGGCGGCATCTTCTACTCTCGTCAAACAAGCCTTCAATTTTGCCTCCCCAGCAGACAAGGGTAGGAGTCATGTTAGTCTCTGTGTGTGAGTTGTAGTTAGATTCTTGACGATGTGCATAGTTAGGGACTCTCTGCTGCAAAGTCGTTAGTCATTTGTTCGGAGTCCGAGGTGTTAGCGCATGTCCTCGAAGTTCACCGATTAGATCTAACCGTAGTACGGAAAAATGTTTCTAGCCGCTCATTCTCCCCCAGGTCCCGTTGCCGCTATCGTCAGCTCCACGGTTGTTACCGTGAGTCTGTACGGTCATTTTGTGTTCCGAGAACTACTTGATCGAGAGCATACAGTTCTCATCATCATGGTGAGGATTCACATACCCAACTCTAGCGCCTGTAGTGTTGCTGATGGAAACTTCTACCCTCAGGCGGTCGCTGGTATGATCATTTCGACTGTCGGGACTTATGTCGTCCCCTCTGCTGCTAGCGATGGACACTCGAGTGAATCTCACTCCCCTCTGGGTTTCTTGTTCGCGATTCTGGCCGTGTTTGGGATATCAGCATTGACACTACTCATGAGATACAACTCCATTGGTGAGTTCAGTCGTGTCTTCGGCTAGGGCCTATCTTTCCTCTGGTGATGCGTCCCTTGGCTATTCATCGGGCTATGAACTTTTCTCCAAACTAAGATAGTTGACCTTCTCCTTTTCAGGTAATGTCGCCACACGCAGTGGCTACGCGGCTCTTCTACTATCACAGTCATGTGTAGCGCTCTCCATCGGGGTGGTATTGATCGCCGAAGGTCAGACTACTCTGTATGTTACTGGATTGGCTCTGGTCACAACCGTGGTTGGTGGCTTGTCGCAGGTGAGACTTCTATGCCTTTATTTTGACAACCGTAACGGTGGAGCATCACGTGTTGTTTCAGTCGATTGGGATCTTCGCTATGAACGAAGCACTTGCATACCCCATGACCAGTCTCGTGAAAGTCATATGCTCGGCTAACCCGGTTATTGTCCTGTTGTTGAACCTCGCTATAGACGGCTTCATTCCGGGAACTACACAGCTGATTGGCATGTCCGTCATCCTCCTTGCCGTTTTGTTGAGCGCCCTCATACCTCCAAAAGGACTGGAGGTATCGACCAAGGAAGCTATCTTGAGGCATGATCCCTACGGTGTGGGAGATTCCCTCCTCGCGGACTCAAAGATTTCACCGATTTGACTCGACGGGAACTACGGTGTGCTATCCGCCTTTAGAACCGTCTACGTAAAGCTCGATATTATTCGTTCTACGTCTATTCAAGTTGTCGAGATCTGCTGCTTCAAAACTTCTGGTTAACCTGGACGCCTTCAGCTATTAGTTGGACTCTCCTGCTTTCATGTTTGGCTATCATTCGAACCTCGCTCGTCTCAGTTCACTTCTACTCTAGCGTGAGTGTGTTTCTTCTTATTGACTATCCGTCATGTTACGTACTTTTGAAAGGCTCTGGTTTGTTGCGTTGACAAGTTCGAGGGAGGTGGTGCAACATCCGACCTCACAATCATGCTACGGTATGCTCACGCAAGCTAGTGAGTTTGACTCCACGGAGGGCATGAGCATTTGCTCTACTTGTTCCATATGCTATCAGCATACGAGGTGCCAGCGACTCGATGTAGAGGCAATCGATACACATGATTCAACGCTGCCCACGTTCCTGTCAGACACGCGGCACCTCTGTAGCGTAAAACAGCTTCTTTAACGGGGCCGCAAGCAAGAGTCGTCTGAAACGAACGGTACGCTAGGTTCAGGCCGCGGTGTGACCTGTTCGATGCCTATGAGAAACAGCAGAGAAAGCCAATTGACAGAAACCATAGAATCAAAGAATATGCTAGTTGCCTGACGAGCGAAGCTAGGAGACGTGGCGTCCCGAGAGCGAGTGAATGTAGCACAATGACGCTAGTATTGAAGGTCGGTGATGGAAAAAGGATGTGAATTTCTGAAGAAGGCCTCTCTGAAAAGCTTATCTACGGTAGTTTATATAACTGGCCCCATTCATGCACATGCTGCTCGGCAAAAGCTCCAAGCAAGACAGCTCCACTGCGGGCTTGGCCAAATGTGTCGGGTTTTCGATCATTGCCTTGATCGGCTACGGCCTTTTCAACTACTGTGTTGGGTACTGCTGGGCTTTTCTACTTGGCGATGAAATTGTTCTCCGATAGCTCTATATCATTGACGATGGCCCATGACGACTCTCCAGCAGGGCAACAGCTGTCTTGCTACTTGGTCTCATTATAGCGTGGTTGTTTCACACGTTCGCCAGAAGGCATCGAGGCTTGACAAATAGTATCTGTCAGATACACTGGTGGCCTCATTACGGACGAAGTCGAGACCGAGAATATACAAGCAGCCCAGTGGCAGATGATGGTCATCATGTGGCTGGTCGGTGGAGTCCCAGGTAACCACCGATCGCAGTATGTGTCACCGGATGCCTCTACAGTACGGGGAAGCGTTCTGCGTTACTCTGAGGTTTTTGTTATTTCCGAGGAGTTCTGAGTGCGCCGTTCTTTGCAGGTTTGATTTGCTACGTGCCTCACTGGATTGTCTACGGACGCTTCGAGCTCATCTGGAGCAAATCGCCTACCACTAGCCCTGTTACGATGATGACTAAGTTATTGACGCTCTCCGAAGGGCTCATCCTTGCGGCATCCTCTACTCTCATTAAACAAGCCTTTGCACTTTCCTCTCCGGCTAACAAGGGTAAGACCTGGATTCGAAGGTGGTGGTGTCCTCGGCCTGTCTTCATTTCTGTGTCACGAGCTTCGACCCGAAGCCTTCGATCCATATCGTTGAAGTTCATCAAAGGAATGGTGTTGTCCGATGATGTGTCAGAACCTTTTTTGAGTATTCCACTTGCTGACACTTCGTCCCCACAGGTCCCATTGCTGCTATCGTTAGCTCCACGGTCGTCACGGTGAGTTTGTACGGTCACTTTGTTTTCCGAGAGCGACTTGGCCGACAGCATGCGGCTCTCATAACAATGGTAAGTTTTGGTGCTTTACGAATCACTCGTGGCTCATCGTGGCTCACGCGATGAGTTTCTCCCTTCAGGCGGTTGCTGGTATGATAGTTTCCACCCTCGGCAATGATGCCGCTCCCTCTACTGCTGATGGGCCTTCTAGCGAATCCCACCCCTTGCTTGGTTTCTTGTTCGCGATCCTTGCCATGATTGGGATGTCGGCATTGACACTATTAATGCGATACAGCTCCATTGGTGAGTTTAGCCGCGCGCATTTTCGACGGTCTCCCTGCTGCGCTAGTCGTACACCTATTAACTATTCCTCTGTCCTTGCGGTGCGGGTTGCCCTTCGGAGCTGATAGTAGAGCTTCTCCCTTTCAGGTAATGTCGCCACACGCAGTGGCTACGCGGCTCTTCTACTATCACAGTCATGTGTAGCGCTCTCCATCGGGGTGGTATTGATCGCCAAGGGTCAGACTACTCTGTATGTTACTGGATTGGCTCTGGTCACAACCGTGGTTGGTGGCTTGTCGCAGGTAAGCTTCCCATCTCACATTTTGACAACCGTATCAAGGGAGGCGTCCCGTTTTTTTCAGTCGATTGGGATCTTTGCTATGAACGAAGCACTTGCATATCCGATGACCAGTCTCGTGAACGTCATATGCTCGGCTAATCCTGTTATTGTCCTGTTGTTGAACCTTGCTGTCGACGGTTTGATTCCGGGAACTACACAGCTGATTGGCATGGCTGTCATTCTCCTTGCTGTCTTGTTGAGCGCCCTCATACCTCCAAAGGGATTGGAGGCACCGGCAAGCGAAACTGTCGAGAAGTATGATCCGTACGGTTTGAGAGCTTCGCTTCTCGCCGACTCGAAGGTACCAGTCTGAGTAGACTGGGCGTATCAATAGTGTGTTGATACCTTCGCCTTCATGATGTCCATGTCTTACTATTTTGGAATATTTATCGAGCTCTTATTATCACCTGTGTTTAATCGTCGTCTGATTTCACATTGTCATCTCTCTATCTCACGACTGTCTGTCTCTCATTTGAACGCGAACACGAGTCTGTTTCGTCATCCGGCGATAATATCCGACGTGTTACGTATCTAAGAAATTGGCTTGTCGAGTTTCATAGTCATGAGTAAGTTCAGGGGAGAGTGAGTGTCTGCGACGGAGTCACTGTGATGACGGCAGTGTACCCCAGCGAGTACTACACAGAGGTCGGAAGGTAGCTTCCATGAGCGAGTCTGTCAGGTTGCGAATGTGCACTGCATGACAGTAATCGGGTTAAAAATGAAGACCCATGACCCCAGTGAGGAGGTTTGTTCAGAATCGTCTCAGGTGGAGTTTCGATTGTGGACGCTACGGTGAGTACCGCATTCCGAGGCTGATCTACGGGGGCACTATGAGCTGCTGATAACTCCTGTTACTTCCAACGCAAACGTAGTGAGGTTCTCCAATGGATGCATAGCCTGTACTGTGTCGCTTCTTACACTATTCTATACTATATACTTTTGTATGCCGCAGAACTGTACACTATATACGTGTATCACTGTACAGTTATACGGTCGCGGGCCGCGACTTCAAGGCGCTGACCCGCGCCACCCTAGGCTGTTTAACGATGCGAAAACGGCTTCGACTTAGCTGCTCGCACAAACCATTTCGCGGAGGACCGAGACTCCCGAAATATGGAGTCTTGCTCTCAAACGCAATGGTGATACGGATTAGCGCCGCACAGGAGCTCAGCAACGGCTCCTCAACGCAGCGCTACTTCCAATTCATGCACCCACTTTCTGCGGAAATAACCGATGACTTGCAATGGAGGATGTAAAGTGGATCATCATTGCCGAGCACCATCGAGCACACACTGTCTAACACATTATGATTACTTCACACTACGAAAACGTTTGGCGCTATCCTTCTGCATGAAACGTAAAAACCTGCAGGCGATAATCAGTGTTGCGTTCAAACAAGCGCAACACGAAGTCGTGGCGTTACGAACCCCTCGATCGTCAACACATCCACTACATAACGCAAGCTGTGAGAACAGGGAACCCTAAAAAATGAAAATAAAGCGTGTGAGCGATTCCTCTATAACACGACTGGCATCGCGTTGAATGCCGCGATGATGGACAGTCACAGTACAGTTACGTAACAAATCGTAAATAATAGCTGCTAAGTACCCGAGGCCTGTCTTAGCCACTAAGAATGATAATAATAGTTGATCGCTCGAGCTCGAGCTCATACGATCTATACACGCTGACTCGACGTCTTAGAGCGAGTTCATATAAAAAGTAATGTTGTTGATGTTCGAACGACTAGCTGTTAGACATACTTTCACTACGAATCATCCAGAATCAAACCAGATTAGACATTCTTAAGAATCATCAATTACACAAGGCTGCTGTGGTCCAACAGGCTCTCTCGGGTGGACTGGTTATCCACCTGCAGAGCTCTGTTCTTGCCCTCCGCGACGATTCCGTCTTGCGACGTTGAAGGGGGCAGCAGCGAACTTAGAATGACACCAGTGAGAAGAATAGACATACCGACCAATTGAGACAAGCATGGTAGCAGTCCATCTATTGCAAGATTGAGGAAGAGCACAACTACGGAGTGCGAGGAGGCGATCACGTTAACCAGACTCGTCGAAGGATACAGCAGGGCAGCGTTCAACGCGAATATCGCGAGGGCCTAAAATGAAATAATAAAGACCAGCTCAACTTGACCGGACAGACCTGAGGCAGATGCCTCTTACTTGCGATAAACCGGCAATTACTGCCAAACCAATGACTTCATTGGGTAGGACTGTAGCGGGCAGGTCCTGGTTGTCATCGCTCCTTGCCAAGGTGAATCCAGCCACAAGGGCCATCACAGACAACACACACTGTCTTGAAGCGAAACCGCTCCATGTCGAGACGTTACCTGGGATAGAATCCCGATACTCGCAGTGGAATACGAAAGAAATGACGAGTTCTTACCGATAGCGCTGTATCGGATAAGGAGCGTAGTGCCCGACATTGAAAGCATTGCCAAAACCTGATACAACACCTGAACTACCTAACAGTAGTACTCTGCACTCGGGGCGAAAACGCATCGAAAAGAGAAACACACACACTACACACCGAGAGAACTATGATGAGGAAAACCACGACCGACTTACTGCGAAGGCGAATCCCAGTATATGGTCGGTGCCGACAGCGGACGCTTGGTTGGGTTGGAAGATGACAGTCTCTCTGTGGACGAACGATGAGAACGCCTCATACGGTTTGTAGTCCGCAACTGCAGGGGCGCCGGCGTGGGCGTCAGTCCCACTACTTCCGGATCCAAGCGACGATATCACAACGCCAACGAGAATCTGCCAACCACAACGTGCAAGCTAGACACGACGATTCTAGCAGGCTAACTACCACAATAATCAAGAAGACGTGCTTCTTCGTGAGCAACTCGCCGAAAACGAAGTGACCGTACAGACTCACAACGACGATTGCCGTCCCTAAGATGGCAGTAACTGGACCTGACACAGATCAACAGCTATTGCGCTGAGAACAGACGGGCTCGGTTTCCACGTCCTACCTTTTTCTGCGGGGCTGGTGAACACGAATGCCTTCTTCATCAGAGTTAGAGACAATCCCAACAAGACGCCACCCAAGAGCGTGAGAGCCTTCGTCTTCACTGTGATTTTATTAGCCTGGCCAGTATTACCACTCCAGAAGAACTCTACACGCTTGTTACGAACCCAATGGTAAAGGTAGCAGACGATGCCTAAGGACAAGGGTGATACCCCAACGTCACAGCCCAGGAAATCCACGTACCGGGTAAGCTCGCTGACAACCATATTATTGCCATCATCTCCCATTCCGCACCGATCCAGTAATACTTCTCGACCGAGCTCTCGAGTATGCCCGTTGCCAACCTGACGAAACACAAACTCAAGAGCGTTTTCGCAGTGATAGATAGTATCTTACGCCATGACATAGCTGGTGATGCCAAAGCCCAGCATACTGAGAACTGAGAACGTTATGCACTTCTGAAGGCCTAGGTCTCGCCTGGCACTACGCGGTGACACGGGACGGCCAATACACAGGCGCATGAGGATGATGATAGGGCAAGAGAAACTACAAGAGTATTTTGTAAAACGGCATACGTAACGATACTCACGAGTTGGATAAAGATTCCACGACTCGTCGGACTAATTTCGTCCAACTGAGAGTACACTGCGCTAGCCTCGGAGACATTCTTGTGCGCTGTTCATTGTTCATGCATCGGACTCCGGATGCCGCGGGACGTCACTGAAGGTCGTTTACGTTGGTGGTGGTCCACCAGTGGTCAATGGGTGACCGGGGTTCCACTAAAGGCTTCCGTGACGGAAGCAGACGGAAGTCCCGTCTAAGCTCAGAGCGTCTGTTGGTCGTGGTCGCGAAATGTGCCGAACCAAGCTAGCAGCGAGCAGAACTGAGATTGTATCACGTCGCAGGAAAAGCAACGATTGCGATGCACGGCAGTTATGGTACTGACAGCATTCGCAAGACGTTTATTATTATCGTATCCACCAGACGTAGCTATTACACATGGCGTAATTTACGCCATGTAAAGAGACTTCCGAAGAATTAACACAGTCTGGCGGACGAGCCGACTAGCTCGACTTTCGAAAATGCAGTCAAAAGTAGGGGAAATGCAAGTGACTTAAGATAAGCAAGATGTGCAGCCAGTAGAGTTTGTTGGCACGCCCATCGGGGACCTATTTCACAAGGATGGCTCCTCACGGAGCACCTTAGGGATAGGTGCAAGGAGCAAGGTGCCTTACGAGTCGTAAGTTACGACGTGAGGAGACTTCTTTCACAAGGAATCGCTCCTTGCACCTTATGCACCTATCCGTAAGATGCTCCTTGTCCGAGCTCGTAAGGAGCGCCTTATGAGATACACGGGTCGGCGGCACGACACGGCACTCGTGAGTGCTTCAAAAACATGACATATGAGCAAAGCAAAGCAAATGAGCAAATAAACAATCACGCCCTTTATCATGCAACCTATGAACGTTGATGAACTGGACGACTTGGACCGTCCAAGTTGGACGATTTGCGAGAGATGGAAGACATCCAAGACATCGCGGTCATTGGAGTTCTGCGTGCTTTCCCACAGGCCGATCACTATAATCCCTTCGAAGCGCTGCCGGATGCGAAGTTCTTCGAAAGCTTCCGCTTCACGAAACGAGCCTGCGTCGTTGTTCTACGAGAAGTTCTACCGCATTTGCCACGTAGGGTATCCCGCGCCGGCGGGGTGCAGCCTTTCATGCGCGTTCTCTTCGCCATGTACTACCTAGCAACCGGTAACTATTACTGGTGCGTAGGTCGCGGGATGCAGTCGTCGAACGCCTCGGCTTGGCGGTATATAAAGAATGGCCTTACCGCACTGACCTCCTACGCTGTAGTTCAGCGGTGGATCCCATGGTACAGTCCCGTCGACGCTCAACTCATGGAGAGGAGATTCCGCGCTCACCGCCAATTACCAATGGTGATTGGCGCAGTGGATGGTAAGCAGATACCTGTCCTCAGCCCTGCGGAGCATGAGGAGGCGTATATAAATCGCAAAGGATATAGCTCTATCAATATAATGTGTATTTGCGATTTGGATGGTATATTCCGTTATGTAGATGCTAGATGACCAGGATCCACGCACGACGCTAGAGTTTTCAGTAACAGCTCTGTGATTGAGCGGCTCCGCCAGCTGGAACCCTACCGAATTCTGGGAGGCTCGGGTTACCCTTCACGGACGTATATACTGACTCCCTACCGCAATAACCACAACCCTCCTCTCAACCCGACTCAGGCATGTTATCAGGATCGAGTCTGTGCGGGAAGGGTTATCATTGAGCAAGCCTTTGGGAGGTTGAAAATGCGGTTCAGGATCCTTTTGGGCGACTACCGCGGGAAGATTTCCACTGTGTCGGTCGTCTGCTTGGCATGCTGCATTTTACATGATATGGCGGAGCGTATGAACCAGGTGTGCCGTATGAGCCGTATGTGTGCCGCTCCTCTAAAGGCTCTTTTGACGTTCCTCACAGAGGTTTTGAATAGCACGGTGCAGAATCGATGAATATACTCGAGAGTATCTCTCCGGCTGCTGGAAGCCATTCGCACGTCATGAATCAATCCCAAGTCAAGCTGCTCTCGCGGCACGCCGAGAGCTGAGCGCACGACGTCTTGGAAAAGTACAATTTCCTCGAGCGTGGCGATTCCGCAGATTCCGAGCTTCATCGCAGTTTCCTTAGTGGTTGTCTTCCGCCTGATTCTCCGTCCATCATCCGAACCTACCATAGTCATCTCGGAGTGCAGCTGCTGCGCAGCGGCTATGATGAGAGAAATGCTGGGCGAACATTCGAAAGGAAACCAGCGAAATCGAGAGTTGAAAACTGGCAGGCAAGGCCGGGTCTTCCACCGGCATCACAGTTTTCAGCCTACCCTGCGTTCCCATCGTGCCCGAAAGCCAAGTCCGTAGACAAGCGTGTTGGGTTCTCACTGCCAGACCGGAGCTTGCTGAGGCATCACCATAGAGGGTACGGCAAGGCGGTGGCCTTGGATGATCTGGTCTCCAGTCACCCTGTGAAGGAGTTGATACCACAACGCTTCTATTTCACGGTGGTGGACAGCTTCCCGGTTATTGATCCCAGCGTGAAGAGAAGACCGATATTATTGAATATCGATGACGAGCTCGTGTACGATAGATTCTATAGAGACTTCGGACCCTTGAACTTGGCACAGATCACCATTTACTTGCGCAAAGTAGCAGCATACACGAATAGTTTCATAACATGGACCTATCGTCTGCTAGGTGAAGTCCTTACTCGAGAGCGGTGCTCGTGACGACAGACCCGTAGTTCACTACTGCTGCAGTCGCCCCGAGAAGCGTAGTTTTCTCGATAGCCTTGAACCGTAGTATTAGGTTTCTTGCCTGCGTAGGTTCGAACGCGATTCTCCTAGCCTCCGCGTATCTGATGCTTTTCCACCATCTCCCTCCTGCTGAAGCGTTGGAACGTGTCGAGAGTGGGTACCCTCCGGTCGTGCCCTTCAGGGACGCTTCTGTAGGGGACTGCCACTACCCGTGCACGGTAAGCATGCTTGTGCTGCATGGACGCACGCTACAGTCGTCTCAGATACTTGACTGCCTCTGCGGTTTGGATTATGCTCATTCACTGGGCTGGTACGATCCCCGAAAATTCGATGTCAACGAGTACAACTACTACGGCAGCCTCAACAACGGCGACGTCAACTGGATAATACCTGGAAAGATACTCGCCTTTTCGAGCCCACACGACGAGCGTAGAGATCTGCGTGGTTACCCTGCCCGCATACCCGAGGACTATCATGCCATGTTCCATTCCATGGGCGTTAAGCTCATCATCCGATTGAACCAGAAGTTGTACGATCGTAGCCGCTTTACTTCAGCGGGGTTCGCTCACATGGACCTCTTCTTTCCTGACGGCAGCTGCCCATCGCCTTCTATTGTGAACCACTTCGTGAGTGCGATCGAAGCGATCAGGCCCGGAGCCGTCGCCGTGCACTGCAAAGCTGGCCTGGGCCGCACCGGATGTCTTATAGGTCTATACGCCATGAGACGGTATGGGTTCCCAGCGCGAGCGTGGATCGGTTGGAACAGACTATGTCGTCCTGGCTCTATCCTCGGTCACCAACAGCAGTTCTTGTGTGATGCCGAGCACTCACTGAGGGCCTCCCATCTTGGCCACTCGCACGTGTTTCCGAATAGTATTGACCCTGCCAACTATGGAGAAGACCGTGGCCAGGGCGAGAGGCTCGTTGCAGCGAGGCAAGAGGCAGAAATAGCTAGATTAATCGCCAAGAGAAAGTTCATCAGCGCCATGTTAAACTTGAAGCCAAGTTCATATTGAATGAAGCATAGTTTATCAGTCGCCAATCTGTTGATGTGATGTTGGTTGTGAACCATGTGATGGATCGCTTTGAGAACCAACTGTGGAGTTTGTTAATTCAGTTGAACTTGGACGAGACAGTTTCGATGGTCGACTTTACGGAGACGAATGTCCGACCGGGATGTGACAGTAGCGAGCATTGCGCAACGCCGGCCAACGGTGAGTGCTTCGAGGCGAGCGACTCGCGAGCGTGATGCTCACGGAAGCGGGAGCGGCTGTTCAGGTGGTCACGATATCCAGAGAGGCAGCCTTAGTGCGGCGGGAGATTCTCACGCGTCAGGAACATGAAAGCTCCGATGATGAGGAAATTAACGACGAAATGCCGACTCGATGCATCTCCCATAATAGAGCACAAGTGGGTCATCGAAATCACACCACATGCCGCGTTACGCCTGTGATTCTGAAGTACTCGACTCGCCGTCGCTCAGCTCGATCCAGAAGGAAGCGGCTTGCTCGATGCGGAAGGTCGTGTACAGAACGCCAGAATGCTACGACGGAGGCGGCGCATGAGACGTGTTGGCGCCAAATACGTCACAGATCGTCAGGTAGGGCCCTCGCCTCAATGTGACCTCGACAGGCGATCGTGCAGGTGCCGGACTGGATCAAGTGTGGCTCCTGCGGGGCCGTCCTAGAATCTAAACGCCAGAAACGTGCGAGTCATCGTGAGGTCGCTGAGGTAGAAGCTCTCATGCGCCTCGTCGTCCTCAGCGTACTCGTGTACGGTAGGTTACTAGCAAGCAAAGGATTGATGGTCTTGTCGAGGCTGCTCTGAAGGAAAAGGGGGTCAAGCCGGGTGAGGTTTCCTGGGTCACATCAACCATCATCATCAAACTGAGCCAATTACCATTGAATTCTTCATCAACTCAATTTAATTGAGTCCACAGTTTTCGTCTTGGTCCGGAATCCACTGTAACATCCTGTGAATGAGGGAGTCCAGTCTTTGGTTTCAACCAGCACGCACTCGACTCTGTCAGATGAAGGAATGACCGATTCGGTCGAGTCTGATGAGGATGAGTTCATCACGGTCACCGAGCATGAAATAGCTGTGGAGATGCTCAAAGAGGAGTGCGAAGCAGAAGTGTGGTGTCGCCGTACCAAACTTTCCGGAAATACTATCGACAGGTACAAGCAGCACTTCAACTTGTCAAGGAAAGAGATGAGGAGCTGGCGCAAATCACAGAGAGCGAAGTCAGGTAGCATGGTCATAGACGGACGGTCCGTCTAAGACGGTAGGCCCAGCATTCACCGTTCAGATGGAGGGAAGCATGTTACGAAGCCAGAGCGCAGAGGGACGTGACGAAAGAACGAGTGGTCTCTCTCGAAGCTCGGCTCTCCGATCTTGAGGCGAATATCCAGTGAGCTGCGACGCAACGGATGTCTCACGCGAAGCATCTCGGGTGTGTTTTAATCCGATCGTCCCGACAGGTTGCAGAAGGAGCAAACAACGCATCTTGAAGTCGTCCTTGCTCATCATGAGGACATGTACACCCGTCATCTCAGCAGGCTAGAAGTATGCCTCGGGAAAGTTCATGACGCGGATCTCCAGAGAAGGGTATACTCGCAAAATCGTTGACAACATCATTGGTATCGTGCTTGGCTAGGTGCTTGAGAGCCTTTATCGCAGTGGACAGCTGCCTAGGGCTCGTAGGGAAGCAGGTGAGACTTACGCTATCATCCAGGCTGTTAGCTGCCGCGACGAGCCCGCGTGAGTTTCCTGTCTGGGTCAGTCGAAAGTGATGCTCGGCACCGGGAGAGGATCGGTGGTCTAGAGAGAGAAGTTACGAAGCTGCAGGGAGAGAAGCGTCGCATGGAAGACAGTGATGTTTCAGTGATCGCTCAGCTACCAACGGAATGATCTTCTGGCAGACTACGATCGCGTCACTCTACGGATGAGGTCGATGGCCGAGGCAAAGGTGCGGAGGTTGCTCCGGCCCACTACCAAAGCCAATCGGCTGTTCGCGTGGGATGCCTGGCAAAGGGTTAGACCGCAGCTGAGGTGAGCAGCGAGCTCGTGGGGTTACGCGGGGTATCTTTCTTTCTCGTAGGCTCGAGATGCAGATGGGGGACTTGAGAAGGGAGCTCGGTGAAGCACAGCAGCTCAGACAAGCCCTGGTTGGAACGGTTGGCCTCCGAGACAAGGAGATTGCCGAGAAGGCGTCACGGATCGGTGCGTTGGGTGGCAGAAGATGACTTTACCGAATGATGTATGTTTCACAGGTGAACTGAAGATCCATGTCAAGGAGCTTACACAGAGGCTGGAGGGAGTTGAGCATGAGCATAGAGCGCAACTCCGGCGGGTGAAGGACGAGTACCACGCCCGAGCGGTCAGAGCCACAGACGTCACGTAGGCTCTTCGGAGAGCTCGATTTGCCTTCGCTCTCCTCTGCTGGCCGCTATCTCGTTTGCCTTTGAAACTCAGAAGCTGCAGGTGATTCCGGCCGTGCTACTGCCTGCTCGTGCGTGGTGTGAGCGGTAGGTAATCCTCCGCTCCCTCAGGTTCTCGCGGTTATCGGCCAGATGGCAACAATGTGTCGCTACGGAAGGAGCGGAATTGGACGGTATCTTGAGGACTTCACGGCAGTGAACCTCCTGTGTACTCCCGCGCGCAGGTCCTCATCGAATTCCTGCGACGGCGGCTCTCCTGGCTTGCCGGGTTTATTCGAGACGAGTCGATGCTTAGGGAGATATCAGAAGAGCTTGGGCCTTCCATCGTCGCGGCCCATCTTCAACCAAAGATACGCGTGGATAACATGACCAAAGAAGGGTGAGGCTCCCACTCAGACGCACTGACAGTCTTCTTACTCTCAGATATCTCTGTGAAGGCTGTCGTGTAAAGATTGTGTATTCCAAGGCCTTAACCTTACCCAAACAAGATGATACTACGAGACCTACGACGTGTTCCTCACGCCTTGCATCCTGAGGTCCAACCTTAACGCCGGCTTTAGACAGCTTAAGCCGGCCGTGAGCAGCTTTAGCGGAAAGCTTTGGTATATGCTTGTGCAGTGTACTTCCCTGCCGGTCCAGTGCGGACCTAGTAGATGCTGATTCTTACAACGCCATTGTCTTCAGACCAGCTTACAGCTCAGCCTTCAATGGAGCCCGTGGAATTTGTTGCGTTAAGTGTCCGCCCATAGCCTAGTTCTATGTCGGAAGGAATGCTTGCATATTAAACACAACAGGAAGGCGCATGTCCGACCATAGTTTATCACACCTCACACACCATCACTTTGCTAATCTTGAACGCATTAACACCGCGTGTGGCATTCGGGAGAAGAAGGACGGAAACAACCCTCTCTCGTTTCTCGCCTGAAGACACACATGTCGAGAACAACTCGTCACGTACTCACCGCAGGCTGCCGTGGCGTTCCACAATGTGGCTTCTATCTGTAATAAGGACACCTTAGCATTCCAGAGACTATCGATACTCAACATGGTGGAGTTGTCATCACAGAGGCGAAGCTGTACAGCTCCTCGGCCCTCGTAGCTTTTGAGGAAGAAAACTTCTAGTCGGAGACTCGAGGAATCTGCAGCCAGGAAGAAACCATGAAACTAAAACACTTGAGTACGCAGGGAACTGACTAGACTTTGCCAGAGCGAACTCCAGCGAGCCGCCCGTACGGTTAGTGGCCGCCACCCAGCCTGGTTTGTCGGGCCTCTCTTCAACCCTGGGGCATCAAGCAAAAGGACGAGCGATTTCCAGGTGGGCCTCAACTGTTGAGGGGACTCACAGCTCCCAGTCGCCTCCGGTTTGGCTGACGCGTCCACCGTTGGTACCCCAACCGAGGCCGGCCGTGCCATCTCGAATACTCGTCAGTAGAGCATCGGCGCTGAAGACTGTGGTTCTTTCGGGAGGTAGATCATCGCAGCCCAAGGAGCCCTCGACTGATGATACGCTCGGCTTAGCAGAATCAATACTGTCGCAGGCGACGTCTTGTTCCGTGACTTCCGAGTTCCATAGTATGGCCATAAAGTCAGCTATGAGGAAGTGTAGAGGCCAGTGAGGATGGGGCCAGGACGCGGGACCCGTTCTTGCCAATCGCTTTGCCATTCTTTCTGCAACGCTTTGCCACGCCCAAAGGGGAGTATCAGTGGCTTCCGCTGTTGCCTGGTACAGCTCCTTCAGGCCAGAATTAGAAAAGCCTGGTATTTGGCTTGGCGCATGAAGAGCCAAAATAACTGCCGCAGGAGCTAGCTTCTGTATAGTAGTGATCTGGGCTTTTCGATAGGAGTCGTCAAGCTTCACGCCGTCCGCCACGATCTCGCAGGCCGACAGATCAACAACGACCAAGTCGGTGGATCGCAGAGGCCACAGACCGTCACTGCGCAGGTCGCTATTGAGGCTTGTCGCCGCCACCACAGCATTGCAGCCTCGCTTGCAGCCAACCTTGTACGGGCGAAGGTCGGCTCTAGGGTAGCGTCTCCTGAGATGGGCGATTCTCTGGACGAGGGTTGATACCTCGACTGTCTTACTTCAACCATCTGTACCAGACTGATATCCAACTACAGCAGCCGCAGTAGTTCCTGTTGTACTTACCCGTGCGGACGCAACCCTCGAAGGTACTGCATGTCCCGTTCGCCGACCCTGATGAGTCCTCATCTATCCGGCCTGACAGATCGCTCCACCGCTCGGCCTTGGCATCCGAGGTCGCTGCATGGACGGAGTGAGAGGGTTGCCCACCGATCCTCACACCCAGGGCAGATCTCTATCCTCGAGCTTCTCCCGCAGGCGTTCACTCCTTGGGACATCGAGCAACCAATGAAGAGGAGGCGGACCACCTAACAGCGAGCCGGAGGGCTTCATTGTATGAATCAGCGCAAGTTCTTAGAGCGCGGGCCTTCGTACTGGTCGAGCTTGCTACCTCGTCGCCTGACTCCAAGGCAGCTTGCACACGACCGAGCTTGCAGAGGCTCTGGGGCGACCGATACAGCACGCCCAGATTAGACCAGAAGCTTCTGTCAATATCGCCACCGTAGAACTTGCTCAGATATGCGTCTCCGTCCCAGCCGGGGAACATCCCCGATGGGAGTTCGATCGAAGCCTGAGAGTGACGGTAGACAGGTCGAAGGGTGCTGGATCCTTCCGGCTGGGTGTCAGTGTGCTCATGAGCTGGGCCAGGAGACCGGACCCACCTGCTCTGCGCTCGTGCTCTCGGTATATTCAATAGGAGTCGAGGTAACGTTGAGCCAGTAATGTTTCTCAGGCTCGAGAAATGAGTTCGATGGGGATGTCAACCCTTCTTGTACAGATGACGGCACCTGCGAGTGCACTGACAGGTTTGGAAGAGACACACGCATCGACCAAACGGGTTAGGCCAAGGGACGCGGGATACATGTAGACGTGATCAGAGCCGCTCTCTCACTGGAGTGCTCTGGTTCTTCGTGTCCTCGCTGTGAGGAGGTTTGAAGATCCCCGGCATTCCTAAGAAGGGGATGAGTGGGTCGCCCTGTCCCTCCCGACGAGGGATGAATATCAGCGTGAAGAGAGCGCCAGCGACAACAGCTGTTGCCAAGATAAGGCGATGCCGAGTGACATTGGATGTTGCGGCGTCGTGTAAGACCATACTTCTGATCATGCGGGACTCGAGCGTGCTAGATGGTTGAAGTGGATCCTCCCGGAGACCACAGCGAATGGAAGCTCGTATTCTTACACACTCGGCCTTATCTACCTACACTTCGCGCCGCGGTAGTCCGTATACCGGACGAGTTCCACTCAAACGCAAGGGCATAGTTCGGCACAGCACCACAACATTGCATCACATGTCTCGCGAATGCTAACTGTAGTGGCCTTGTCAACTTATCAATCGGCGCGATGCTCGACCAAGATTGTCTCCAGGCTCCCTGAGAACACGAGCGTTTGTGAGGATCTAGGGCCCTATGTAGGAGGCAGAAAAAGAGTAGAAATCCCATCAGAACTCACTGGTCTCTTCTCTAACTCGGGGGCCTATCACCAACTTAGTGAAGACATAGAAGAAGCTATCCAGAGAGGCGAGCTGTTGGTCATCACCGAACACAGCCACGGCCTAAGAATGCCTAACTATCGTGGCCACCTAGACTGTGCGGGAAGGCCCACCTCAGGCCAGAGCCTCTCGAACAGATTGGCCTTCGCTTCATCATCTGGAGCATACTTCAAGGGCATTACCAGCTGCATAACCGACCTGAGTACGAGAGACATCTTCCCCAAAAGTTCAACAGGAGTGACTCGCCATACCGGAGCTCTTCTTTCGATCGACGTTGTAAAAACTGTTCGTCTGTAACGCCCATCGACTCCAACCTGAGTGAGCGTGAATACTGGTTGTTCCGCTCATCGTAGCGAATAGGATAGCTGTATGTGTACCAGCGAGCCATTGCTTGCTCAGACTAGGCTTAGCGGCTCAGCTGCTACCGGGGATATACCGGACGGTGGATGAGCCTGTTTCCGTGAGTACCTCTGGGGATGTAATAAGCTATCGCAACCAACTTCGTCGCCGTAATTCTGTATATCAGCCACGCTCCTTACGAGAGGCCTGAAGTAGTCATCCAAGTGGCGGACGAGCGGCGCCTTAGAAATCTAAGCCTTCTTAGCTTAGTTGGTAGAGCACCCGCTTAGTAAGCGGGAGGTCGTCGGTTCGACTCCGGCAGAAGGCTTATTCAAATCGCGCTCTAGCATAATACCTGTCGCCAAACTCTTACTTTGGAATATCATTCCTGATGCTGGGACAACCGAACTGGCGGGACTCATCCGTGACGTTCCGCTTGCCTCGCTTCATACACCTGAAGTCGTATGCATACGCCGGTGTGTTCAAGAGAGGAAGATGGTTGAAGCACTTCCCGAGATCTGCGTCTGGTAGTATTTCCCTCTCGCTTGATGCGTTGTAGTGGATGCAGTCGGCAGCCGTGACATTGTCAGTGGAATCGGCCCTTGCATCGCCTGATGGACGGAGCAAATCGTAGGTGGTCCGAAACCCGGGCCACGAAGGCAATCAAATGCAATGCGCATGCTTGTTACTCACCGGACTTGACGCCAAATACGAACCCTTCAGGTACAGGTAGCGCCCCTGTGAGACAAAACAACATCGGCACTGCAGTCTATGCGCATGCTGAAGTCCATCTCCTACCTGCATGAGGTTCTTCGCTTCGCCGAGAGGTTCATTGACAACCTCCCGCGCTGCTTCAGCCCGCAGGCCCACTATTCTTGTCTTCTCGTCCACCGCGTTCCACCTGAGTGCGGATAAGATATCATCGCTGCAAGACCGCCGCAACTGCAGGTTACGTTAGAGCCTGCCTCGCTCCTTCGCCAGCAGCCAGCTGGATTTTCTCCATCTTCCCAAATCGGAAGTAGGGACTCGCTGTCTCCTCGGGCCTGTGACAGAGTGGACTGGCCGGAAAGTGCATGGTCACGGGGATCCTCCCTACCAGGTATAGTCGCGGTTGATCAGCTCTCCACACTGATAGTTCTTGTGAGTGAAACGGTACCTACGGGCATGCAGGATGATGCCCAGTCAAGGAGATTTCGAAAACACTCGGGGTTCGAGCTTTGCACTCCTAGTCGGTCTCGCGCGACGGACAGGTGGGGACTTGAGATTATGAGAAGATGGTCCGCTGTGCGGCCGAGCTACCTGTCCCGAACTTCAGGACTGTCCTCTCTAGCGACATCGACGGGGAACATACTCTCCTTCGCCGTGCAATCAGAGTCTGGGGGCTTGAAACCAAAACCTGCCATATCAAGATAAGAGCAAG
Source organism: Perkinsus olseni (assembly GCA_013115135.1). NCBI lineage: Eukaryota > Perkinsozoa > Perkinsida > Perkinsidae > Perkinsus > Perkinsus olseni. The sequence goes on along the minus strand of JABANP010000076.1, from coordinate 46,912 downwards.
ACATCACTCGGGATCAGTGGGGTTCCTATACTGTCTACCATGATGCTGAGGGCCCGGCCTTGAGCAAACCGAGTGCACGCAGGGATCTCGGACCAAAAAATAAACGTCTCCAGTTCGCGTGTGTTGAACAGAGCAGACGGAGTGACTCCGGGCTCACCTTCAAAGGAAGCTGTCTTGGTCTCCTCAGGCAGTTCGTGCCCCCGTACGTAAGACTTCCCCAGAGGCTCTCGTTTGGTGGAAGCATACACTTGCTCAGCACACTCGTCCATGTACGCGTCGACCCCAACCCTCTCTTGTGCCTGACAGGACATCATCGAGCAACCATCCGCGCGTCAACAGAGAAAAATGTTAGACACCCTCACTCATGAGTTCCGCTGATTATAATTCCCCACCTTCATAGTCCTTTCCGCGTTCTCCCCTTTGAGGGACTTGATACCATGAGCGATGGTCCTCGGGTCAGTCTCCCGTTCCAACCCCACCATACCCCAATGGACATTCATTTTGCCTGGCTCGTAGTCCCTCCGGTACTTCCTTTGCTCTGATGACGACCAAGGCAGATTTGTCACAGCAGTTATCTGAGCAACTCTCACCTGCCGGGGTGGGCGGTGCCGGGAAGTAGATATCAGGCTGAAGGTCACACTCGGCTGAGTCGTCAAAGACCGCGATGCCTGCGGGGAGAATTCTTAGCGGAGCGGAGGCGGAAGAGTCGGGACTCACTTTTCCTGCGGGTCTAACTCCCCTGGTCACCGGATCCACCCGTATCTTGCCCTGACATAGCACGGCGGTTGTAGCGAGTAGAGACCAGCCCTCCTCACCTGGGAGACCATCCGGGTGTAGTTGTCGCCGACTGGTTGGTCAATCATCAGAGGAATGAGCACAATACTGACAAGTAGCAGGAGTTAATCGTCAACAACAGTATTCCATGCGATGAGGCGCGGCCAAGGAGAGCTCGTCGTTCCGGAGCGTGAGAGAACTCCGAGCCGCATCACCAGCACAGAGTCTAATCGAGAAGTACTGCCAAAAAAGGCTATGATGATAGATTTTCTGAGGCAATGCTTGAATCGGTTATAATAGATTCTCTCCATCTTGGTATCTTGGACCATCGTCAGAAACAAAAGGCGGCGCATCTCACTGGAAAGACCTTTGCAAACAACAGTTTTTGAATGAGTACGTGTCATCCGTAAAACACTGAGGATCGCCGTCCGCGCCGTGCTCCAGCGTGTTGCAGCAATTGTCGTACCTTGCCAACCACACCGTTCAATGAGGATTCGGTCACGTCGAGGAGTACTGGAAATTGCCCAGCCAACAGTCGGAATTCCCTTGGAACTCCGGAGCGGGTAGGTCGACACCCTCAAGATAACTCTCATGACAGCAGCGCTCGAAGGTGAACCTGAGACACACCCGTCGCCATCGCTTTCCGAAGAAGAGCCGCGTCCGCAGAACGGCTGCGAGCATCCATCGAACGACAACTGACTCGTCGTTCCAGCAAGTTGGATTTCCCCTAGAGCCGTAGTCCTCCGTAGAACAACATAGCTTGAACCTGACTGTAACATCAGCAGGGGCGCTGACCATCCCGCGTTACGTGAATTCGCCAACCCAACAAGCCAGGTTGCCACGCTGGACGGGCTGATGATCCTCGACAGTATTAACGCTACCATGGCAGCATCTTTCGGCGGTGATACCTTTGGCAGATGGGTGGTGACGACGCTTGAACCTGTCTCCCGTTCACCTCGCCCCTTGTCCCAGCAATCGCCATTCCCTAATGGCCCGAAGCGTATCGGATCACAACAGGTCTGCCAAGAGAACCTTCCAACCCAGCAGTCCACAGTGTCACCAACAGCACCCAGAAGGCAGGTGCCGAGAAGAGTCAGAGACAGCATTCTCTTCATTGCGATCATTCGGGTGGGTAAATCCACTGGCATCTGCCAGTGGTGCGATATCTGCCCTATCTTAGTGGAGCGGTTCGTCTACACGCAGTAGAAAGTTGTGGCAACGTCTGTTTTACTGTGGCAAGGACATATTCCGATGACCAATGCTCATCCACCGTCCTTCGCACGAACGAGGGATGGAGTCGTCTACACGACTACCTTCACCACCCGGCAATACCTATATGCTGACCTATGAGCGGGCTAGAATTGAAAGATACTCCCTTCCCGATTGCACTGTTCACGGGCGGCCTGTGACGGGCCCATCTTTGATTGACCACAAATGCCTGCTCAGTACGGCAGAAATGATTATGAGAAGACCAAAGGGTACAAAGGAATGCATAACAGCAATTGAGCTCGTGGAAATGATATATCTACAAAAACAGGATGATGGACAAAAAACAATCACTCGAGGCCCTTGGCAGGGGCACGACTACGATTCGTTGGCAAAGGCAGGAGCATCGCTATGAATGTGGGAATACCTGAAAAACGAGCCAGTCCATAAGGTTCCACGTGAGAAGACGTCGTACGTGTAGCTGCCGTGCCCTCGTTAAAGACTTCTCTGATATTCTCCCGCCAGCTCTGTGTGGGGCCTCTCACGTTCTGCAACTGCTCTACCCCTGTTTGGTTATGTCTAATAAGAGACAACCATCACTACTAGCATCACTGCCTCTCACGCCTACATAATAGCAGATGTTTGGTCGCAGAGCATGATGATGGTAAAGAGGCCAAAGACCAGGCCAAAGAAGAAAGTTAACTGACAGTAAGTGCATCATAATCATCACCGACACCCAGATCTTAGTACAATTCCGAATCCGATTAATGGGCCGTCGATGTTGCATACATCTGCCTTGTTTTCTGCTGGGTCGGGTAGGCCAATCCTGCCGAAGGGCACTACAAAATGCTCTCGGTTGTGGCAGTGATGCAGTCGAGCGGCGATGGTGAGGACAGACAGGCCACAGAGCATACAAACGTACTGAAGATAATCACATTGGGAGATGCTCAGAGGACGGCTCCTTGCTCACCGTGAGGAAGAGCATGAAGTGCTTCTGGTTGCACATTCCAACGCAGTTGTTCACCCAGGGGCAATGATGGTCCATTTTTAGTACGCATCTTCTACAAGTACCTCCAAATGAGCTTCGGTAAGACCATTGTCTCGATGGGTATCAGCCTACTGCAGTGATGCGCCCGTGCAGGCTTGGGAATCTTGCACCGTTTACAGTATCTTCGCTGAGGTACCGCCCCTCCGGATACCACCGACGTCGGCTGATGAGGTTGAGTCTCCCTAGATTGTTGACCGCTATCGTTGACACTTGATAGTGTCTGCGGACTTGAACCCATTCCTGCCGGGGCACTCGAAGAAGTCACTGCTGGCCGATGCCTACGGAAATGCGAAGTACTAGGCTAGGGACTAGGGCCGAGCACCCAAGGGCGCACTCGAAGAGCACGAGGAATAGTAGTTATTACTCTATCGCTCGCGAGGCCATCTCAATACCACCGGAACTCCTGCCTGCTTCCAAGTCCTCCTCATCCAGCGACTTATTCAACGGCACCTGCCGAGAGGCCACAATGCCACTGATACTGCTAATCATAGCCTCCGCGATGACGACACAAATAAGCGATCACACAGTGTGAAGCAGAAGGAAGAGTCGCACAACCCCGGCCAAGTTTAGTTTACTGACGATGCGGAGAGAGACGAGCAAGTAGCGCAGAAGACAGAAGGCGTTCGAGGCTATTACCGATCCTGGATCCGTCAACATGCATGCAAAGTGTGACCAGACTGAAAGGACCTGAGAGGACGGACCAAGATTGAAGACGCACCAAGCGAGGCAGCCCTTACAAAAAGAGGTTGAAGAGAGCGAATGCGACTGAAGGCCCATAGCCCCGTCCATCAGTGTGCATCCACGTCCATAGAATCCGATAGCCAATCGTGTAGTAGGCTGACAGGAGCAGTAGGTCAGCGATAGTAACACAGGTTATACCGCAACAGTCCACCACGAACCACATTGGAGCTGACGACACGGACGAACAAACTGAAAGAAAAGTGGCAACAACGATCATCCCGAGTGTCGCTCTATCCGTATACCGCTGCCACAGCACTTCCGATCGCTAAGAGCACTCCTGGGATGCTACAACAGTCTTAGTATTATTCTCACAAATAATGAGGTACGAGCATGAGCTCAGTTGTAGATCAAAAAGAACAGATTTCCACAAAGTGCTACTGCCGTGCGAGTCCAAGCACAATGATCTGGCTGGGCTAGGTAGCCTCTCCTCTACAAAACTCGAATATATATATCACATAAGTTGAGCTGACAAGAGTCGGAGATGATGCGATGGCTACTATTGCGTGTCCAAAAGGGAAGGGTTGTGGCGTTCCTGATCTGCCCAACTCCCTAGGAACAACACAAGCTGATGCAGTTCGTAGATACTTGAAATGTTGATAATAGGAGATACGCCACAATGAGCAGCTGAGCTAAACCCGACTGAAACCCCAATGTAGACATCATCAGAAAATTCGAAACATGGCAGACCTCGCACGAAGCCAACCGTTGACTCGACAACAAGACAACAGGACCACAAAGGGTCTCTTCGCCTTACATAACGTATCATCGCCTTACACAGAGGGCTCCAAAGACCACCCTCATCATATCGATAATAACTGCTGCGACAAGTGAGCCACCATACGCCTCGTAGCGGGGACGCGTTTGAGAGTAATCGAAATCGGAACCGGTACTTTAATGTCGATGAGAATGTCATCCGGCGGGGTGTACGTGATAGTGGCATCTGAATAGGAATTTCTCGAAAAGAGGTCGGTCGTAAGACAGACGAGCTCGCAGCCGCAACTGCTCAGAGAAGAAAAGTGAGGCCGAACAAAGCGTCCCGACACTATCCGTTACTCACTTTCCACAGCCTGTAGCGCAACCGAAGGGAAGGCGCTGAAATCATCTATCTTGACTTGATTTCCTTCCATGTGGAAAGGCACCGACTGCGAGTTGTTGACTACGGTTGTAGGTGGCTGACTTGAGGTTTGTATGAGCCTGAAATCCTATCACTTCGACGATGGGAGATGAAGTGTCTCCGCTGAAGGCGGTACCGCACCAAGCCCGAACGAAGATGCTTTCGATGAAGGTACAATGAGATGCCGACGCAAGGGGAATTTACAACCACTTACAGGCTGGTTATGACAAGGGCATTCGGGTTGGCATCCGATGTGACAATTGTAGCGTTGATGTTGGATAGAATGGGAACGCGTCCAACGTAGTTGAAGGTTCCGATTGGAGCAGGTCCAGGAGCTTGAGTAGGGCCGCTGCTCGGAGTTGTTACAGGAGGCACAGGAGGTACAGGAGGAGGAGGGGCAGTCGGGGCGGCTGTAGTAGTAGTACTGGAAGCTCCTAAAACGGAGGGTTCGAATAGTTGTTTTGGGTCCGGGGCTCACCATTGTTGTCGTCGTTGCCACCGCACCCTTCCCAGAGGATTGCGTTGATGATGGTCACAGCAACGGTCAAGAAGATCTTCATTTATTGTACCAACTGAACTGCACATTGATAACCCAATGGTTCGTCTACTCTGTCGAGCCTTGCACGCGTCACGGGTGACGTATAGAAACAGCGCTGCAACTTGAAATCTCATCACTTCCTAACCGCTCGACACTTGCGAGCAAAAATACGCTCCGCTCCGCTAAGAGCAACTTCTATTTCGCTCGCCAGTAAATAGCTCGTCTGTCTGGCGTTACACGGGCTGTTCAGTAAAAGACCAATAAACCAGTCCCAGGATCGATCCTGAGGATTGATTTTGAAGATCGATCTTGAAAACGTGTTCAGGGAACTCGGTCCTGAAACTTTTCAGGACTGATCCCGGGATCGATCTCAAACACCGTTCATAAAACACGATCTTGAAACCTAATCCCGGGATCGATCCCGGGACCCACCTTGGTGCATAACTTGCACACACTCGATAACTTGAAATGTCTCGTTGCCATCCACGGCCATCTCAAATTATGCACAAGTATAGGTAAGTCCCGGAGTTCTCTAGGCGAGGATCGAACCTGGGTCATTCGCTTAGTACGTACGAATCATTCTGGTGAGGTACGCTGTGACTTTGTGTAATTTGGTGTTGTTTCGCGCGCCACGAAGCCCCCAGGATCGGTGTTCACCAGTCCTGAAAAATTTGGTCCCGGGACCGGTCCTAGGATCGATCCTTTGCTCCTCTGAACGCGTCCAGGATCGATCCGGGGATTGATCCTGGAATTGCTCCCAGGATCGATTGACTGAACAGAAAAAAGCGTCGGTCAATCCTGGGATTGATCCCGAGTCCCGGGATCGATTTACTGAACAGCCCAACAGTACCCAGAGGTGTCTCGCTGCGGTGCTACAAGTGCAAAAACCCCTCATGCAAGCATCCTTCGACCCTTGCCACACTCACTATTCCGCTCTGCTCTACAAGGCAGCGCAGACTTGCTCTCCATTGATGCGGAGCACAACTCGTTGTGTGTAGAGTAAATTAGCGCATCGTAGGGAGAGTATTGATATCTTTCGCGTGCGATGCTGCACAGTGTTACTGTGCCAAGGCAAGCGAGAGACATGGTATCTATGCACTGGCCTTGAGTTGACCGAGTGCCTCAGAATAACCGGCTTGGTGATGGGTTAGGTGGTTCTCTGAGCGAACGCGTTTCATTTGCCTGCGCGGGACGCCTAGATGTTATCGCTTTTGCGAGACCGTCTCTCAAGACTCAACAGACCATTGACGAAAGAATATTCACTACCAGAACGCAAGACAAATCGGGGCATCAATGCTCGAACCGCTACTAAAGAATTGCTGTAGCACGATTAAGCTAGCTCTTGTTATTCATCTGTTGCATCATCGGTTCTTGCACTGCTCTTCTCCCACTTGGCTGTTTTGGCCGCTGTGTTCGCGTCAATCTGTGCCAAGTGCATCATGCGCCACAACCTGAAGGGGAAACAGCAGAGGAAGCCTGCAGCTCACTGGCCCACTTGGCTGTCTCCTTTTTGTCATTTTCTGCGAGGAAGAGCTTCCGATTCGCTTCCTCCAGTTGCTCTCTCAACTGCTTATTCGAGTCTGACGGTCAACGCGTTGTCGCATCACGACGATCGCTTTGCGCCACCAATAGCTACAACCGGCTGCCTTCTTTCAATCGAAGTTACACACAGTTATGGCAGAGCGCTGTCGCCAGTAAAGACAGGCTTACTCTGTAGCTCTCTCAGCTGGTACTGCATCTGGTCCTTGGCCGATTGCTTCCCAAGAAGGGCTCCTTCCAATCTTGACGCGAGATCGTTTGCTCTACCATAACACTGAACACGCCAAGTGTAGGAAAGCCTTTCCACCTCTCCAATTGGTTCAAAGCCTCTTCAGTTCGGCCACGTTCTTGAGCCAGTTTGTCTTCCCATGCCTCAGTAGTCATACTGTGATCATCCAGCTGAGACACAACGGCAGTCCTCGGCAGCGGCAGCAGGCAGGAGAAAGTTCACCACGGTCTTCATGAAGGTCTCCTTGGCTTCTACACGCTTCAGCTTGTCCCTGACAGCTCTCTTCAACTTCCATCTCCGCTCCCTCTCGAGTGTTATCTGGCTCGTCAAGGACGACTGTGTACTCGCTGAGACAGGGCGGCGATTGACCAACCACCAGGCGAATCGGCCCCCTGATACCCATCATCCTGGTTATGTCCTTGGCCTCCTCGATCTCCCTCTCCTTCTTTAACTTCTCCTCCTCGACTTTCGCCCTGGAAAGCGCTTCCTGCTGCCGTTGGAGTTCCACGATTCCCAACTGGTCGCGTGACCGTGCAAGGGACCGTGTCTGTGCGAGGGACGCAACAACAGACAAGCGACGTCGGGCTGTTCGCTCACCGTACCAGGAACTTGCGATCATTGACGATCCGCCTGTTTTCGGCCATCGCCAAGTCCCTCTCTTTCCTCATCTCTTCCAGCTTGCCCTGCAAGGCTTGCACTTCCCTCTTCCTCAACTGAGCCTCCTTCCAGTAGTTCTGAACAGCGCTGAGCACTGGAGATTCTCCGTGTCATTGATGTACCTTCAGCTCGGTTTCGGATTTCTGCAACGCAGCTCTAGTGCCTGGCAAGGACCAGCCCGATCTCATCCGGTCCAGGAGACTCATCAATACTCGTGAGGTCCTTTTCACGAGACTCGAGCTTCCTTTCTAACGCCTTTATTTTTTGCTGTAGATCCACGAACAAGGCGGGCGAGAAGGAGGCGGAGAATTGGGAGACGTTGTGATCGGCATCCTCTCGCTCAACCACCGACATCTGAACTCTGTAACTCATCAAACCATGTGACTACACAACTCTCTTCGAATCACCAGGGAAAGGCAATCAGCGCGCAGCATACGGAACATGAGGCCTCAATCAACACGATGGATGATCTCATCCAAGTTCGCTGGAGCTTCATCCGCTGCAGTCCACGAAGCCTCAGGCGCGTACCTGAGTTGCACTAACGACTAGTAACGGGGAGCATCGATTCCGGGGGCGGATGGTATCCACAAAGTCGGATGATTTCAAATCGTCCACCACCTGCTGTCCTAAGGAACGGCCAAAGCGCATGCAAGGCAACAAACAGTAGAAACCCAGTTAAAGGGACACGCCCAATCGACGATGCCCAAGGCGCCACCAGTTGCCTCCTCACTTGGCCGTCGCCGAACGCTTGTCACTGACGCCAGAGAAGTGCAGAATCCAATCCCCTTTAGTGTAGATGTTCAAGTAAGAGTTCATAGTCTTCATCGCCATCACTTGAACGTGCGATCTGATCTGCTCTGGGAACAAGGATTGGGCCTTCTCCGCGTCGACTGGGCTGACGCTGGAGACCATCAGCCGGTTGAACTTAGCCTTCTGAACTTCCAGGGGGTCCTTGGAGGTAGCTCCGGCGAGGTACCTGACGACTGTGGTTAGATATTCCCCAGCGTGGCGATACGCCCACGCAATGACGCTTCCCTGCTCAACAAAGCCTGGAGACGGGTACCTAGGAAGGACAGGCCAGAGACCCGTTGCTGGTGACACTAGTGGTGATACATGCGGTAGACTTCCTTGAGAAAGTCGAGACTCCACTGGGATTTACGAAGTAGGAAATGTCCGGTATTGATGACCATCTCGCGCTCGCCAGAGAAAATGAAGTCTTTGCTGGGATTGGGGGTAACTAGATGATCCTCAATCCTGATGCTCGCGTTCATGAACAGGGAGTCGGCATCCATCCAGAATAAGTATCTTACAATCAGACCGATACCACTCCTCTACCAAATCGTGAGAGGCTTCAACCCTACTCGGGAGCACGAGACAGTCCGTGACCTTCCAATAGGTGTCTGGCGATAAGAAGCTTGCTCCAGTGAGGGAAGCCCCGGTCGCTCCAGTTGCACTCGACCGCGAAGTATCCGTACCCGTGCTTCAGTGCATAGCGAACCTGCCGAGCATCCACTGGGACATCGATCGGGCTTGCTACGAACATGGTTGCGTTTGGCATCAGTAAAACGCTTCTGTGGGCCGATCCAGGCGGACGCGATAACGATTATCCTCTCAGCGTTGCCCGCCGGTTCCACCACGATGGGCTCGCCTGACGAAACGGGCCTGTAACGAATCCAGGAGAAGAGGGCCCTACCTCAACGAGCTTACATGAAGTGTCTTTGCCGCAGTGCGTCCGCGTAACACAATCAGCAACTGCGTAGTTCCTGCAGCCCGGACAGTCGCAGTGGAACTCTGTCTCTCCACACCAGCCTGCTCAACCAACCGGTGGGCAATGCTACTGCACATGAAGATGGATGCCTCAGTCTACCACTAGTGGCACAACACGGAAACTCCCAAGGATTGCATTGCGCTGGACGGCCATCGGGTAGAGGGTATCTTGAGGGTTACCGAGAAGCCAACAGCACTGCTGCATTCGTACTGACTGCCGCATCTCCCATCGTCCCTGTAGAGTTTTTCAACCTGTGGTGTCGATGGATGGTCTCGTCTGCGGAGTGATGGCAGCACTGCGGAGACCGTCTTCGGCGGCTCTACTCGTCTTCTCGAGGTCCACTACCGTAGTGGCGGACACCTGAACCCTCAGACAACCGACACTGAATTCACGTACCAAGCGCATACGGTTTGCACAGACATGTTGTAGAGAGATGTTGCCGGGAGGCCATCCAGAGGAGCATCTTTAAGAAGGACTTCTTCCAAGGCTTCGATGCCTGTGTGTTAAGTCTATCATTATTGACTGATCGCATCAGCTGAAGGCCCACTTCTCCGCAGTGCGGCTATTTCCTCTCGCATCGATCCCAAGGTGTTCTCACCGTAGCCTCGCTGGAGCCTGGGTACCACCCGCTAGAGCGAGCGGTAGCGTCCCTCCTGCTCACCGGATTCGTGAGAGGTTCACCACCGCCAGGAGGACCACGCATAAAATCATGGTTAGAGGAACGATCCGGAAGAGCCATTTCATAAAAATCCGGCAGTTCTGACTGAAGGCACCCCCTCATATTCCTCGTTTACGATTCACGCCACGAGTAGGTCTGCATGAAAGCCACCCGGTTGAAGACATGTCAACGAGACGAGCACTGGAGGCAAGAACACATCCCCGCTATCGCTTTGTTGACCTCACGAGTTTCAAACCTAACGAGAAGAGCCACACCGCCTGCCCGAGTGATGATGACGTACAGTTTTTAGCAGCCTTAGTCTCCTCTATTCTCAACGCCCACAGCTTCCTATCTGTCTCATCGACGCTGCTCCGGAAGTACTCCGCAGTGAGGGAGTTCATGTTGTCCCGTACACGCTCCCTAACACTCGTGCAGTGGCTCGTCAGTACCTGCAGGGATCCTCTAATCTGGGAAAGGGTTACCAAGACCATTGCAAGCACTTTAGTGAGTTCATTATCCACTTGTGTCCACGCAAGCCAATCGGAGACATCCCGATATCTGAAACGGAGGGATCAGGTATTCAATTTGGCAAGCCTGAGGTTAAGTGTAGGCGAAAGCGTCGTGATGAGGGGGCTGAGTGTGAGACGCTGGTCAGTAGATTTGGATCCAAATGTGGAACTTGGTTGCCGGGAGCGAAATTCGGGCAAGTTGGCCTCGGCTCCCATCGGTGAGTGTGTTCCGCCACCTCAAATGCGAGTAGATAATACGAACTGAAGTAACTTGCCCGTCTAGCTCAGTCGGTAGAGCGCAAGGCTCTTAACCTTGTGGTCGTGGGTTCGAGCCCCACGGTGGGTGTTTGTTGTACATCAACATAGTTTCACCCATTTTGCATTGTGCAAGTGAAGTATTGGCTAAATTCGGTCTCCGTCATACTCAGCGTCACATGCGGGGTTTTTGAGCGGCCTCACGTTCGCAGGCTCGACCCGGTTCAGTTTAATTCCAAGCCACTACCAGCCTCTCCAACCTTTCCATTTCAAAGATCGGGAAGAACGAAGAGCCACTCATCCGAATTTCTCGCAGCGTGTATGTCTCGCTGGCTACAATATCTGTGGTCGCGCAGGGATAATTTTGTGGCGCGCGGTATTCATCAAGACCGCGTTCATCCATCGAGACCATCAAGTACTCTTCCGGGGGCGGCCATCTCTCGAGATGGTTTCTCATGTGTACCAACTTCGGACTGAACCATCCCGAGGTCATGAACCATCCGACTCGGAAGCAACGGATCTGCGGCATAGTCATCCTATATCCACATCTCGGGCAATAGCTCACAAAGTCCTTGTCTGGCTTCCCTCTGCCTGAGATCCTGATGACAAACTGCGATTCTGAAGTACAGTTGAACCTGACGCCCATGAAGCGTCCGGTCTACTCGCCTAAACACTCTACGCCACTTGCTATACTGCTTCCTCACAGGTGATTCTGGTGAGTCGTTCCAATTACTGGGCACCTGAAGGGTCGGTCTCAGCAAATGGTGACTCTGCGGATCGCCCTCCCACTAAGCTGCTTTGGTTCCCTCCCCCGCCCACACCAACAGGATTATCTTTCAGACTAAATCCATATCGCATCTGATAGTGAAGGGAGGGCATTAATCCTAGGAAATGGCGGCGTCTCCGTCGTGGGGCTCTCCCGAGGGCACAGACGTTCCTCAGAAGGGAAGCATCTCCCGTACTACCAGTAGCTCACTATTGCTGAAGTGCCCCGGCCCATATGAAGACCTCCTCCCCTTCCCTCATATCCTGCCGAGCCACGAGAGCCACCACATCCTCCAGGCGGCCATTCTCCTGGACTATCTCCCGTTGAAGGGTTACTCCTGAGCGATGGGAGGAAGCATCACGGGTAGTGACCAGCGGCAGTGAAAGTCGGTGCAATAAACGCCACGACTCGGAAGCCGGCGTGAAGGACTCAGTGCATGCGGATCATCACGAGGCCCTCAAACGTAACAGAGTTACAGCAGGCTCTTTCAAATACACTCAAGAGAGCCTTGGCTCTGACACGGAAGGCTGGCACCGATCTCAGCTCCCTAAGATCGGATACTCGATGCCCTCTAGGGCAAATAAGGACCGTGCGAGCGGCGCCTAGCATCGCTACGCCCTCACCCTTCCGCGGCGAAGTGTGCAGCGGTACAGCATCAACGATGGGGTCGGCCAGGAGGAGCATCTTGGGCAGCTCCGTCTCACGCAATGAGGGATCTGGATGGACCTACATGGACGCTGGGCAGCTGGGCGATCTCGGGGCAGCTACTACTACCACTCTGGAGTATTTCATAAGTACAGAAACCGCCCATTCAGCGTGGTCTCGCCACCCTGCACGGACACGACCAATTCTGTCGGCGACGAGAGTCTGAGAAGAAGCGTGCCTTGCAAGACAGCGGAAGCCTATCAATAACTCGTGATAGATTCTGCACGGGGCAATGACGCACCATGCCCATATTAAGCTACAAGTGACCCTGAAGGCCGTACAACTCTCTGAGCCATCTCCTCCGACACTCCCTCGACTGACGTCCCCGCGATAGCCTTCCTCTGCACATCAGTGAGGCTGAGGGCCTGAGGCTCCTCCAATACCCACCAGGCGGGCGAGGATAAGGGGCTACGAGTATCCTTTCGGCTGCGTTGAGGGTCTCCACCCAACGGCAGATCCTTTTCGTGGCACAGGTCCCTTGCCGGGCTGATCTGATGGGCGATGTGCGTCGTAGCTCGGGGAACCTCATGACACTCACACTAGGGCAAAGCACGTCTCCACGAGATGGGCTTCATCATCGCTGAGGCCTCCAATCAACTTCTCGCGAATCTTGTCATCATCAACCTTGGATACTATGTCCTCTGCTGGTATCTTGAGCATGGCCTGGCCGTAGAAAACATCATCGCTCAGCACATAGTGGCTGCCATTAAACCTGATCTGCCCGAACACTCAGGCCCCGATAGGAGCTCCCGGAGAAGCAGCCAACCCACCTGATGCGGGTATAGCTCGACGTCGGGCGACTGCAGGCATCCGAGTGGTCACTGGTGACGTTAACAGGACAGACAGCGGAAGCCGATACAGTGGCAGTGAGGAGAGCATTCAGGAGGAGACGAGAGGACAGCAGCAGCATGCTAGGAACACGGTCGACGATTAAAGTATGCTCCAATAATTGGTAGCTAGTAGGATTCGTCATCTGCATCACACTCTCAGGCGAAGGCTCCCTCAGAGCGTAGGGTTCAGTTCAACCATCGCCTTTCCGTTCAACTACTATCGGAACGGAGCCATGAGAGGACGGCAGGATCCGCAGGGAAGGGTAGCAGCGCCCCGAGCCATATCTCTGCGATGCGCGATGACTAGCACACGAAGGACTACAATCGCCTTCCCAGTGGAGGGGTGCTGTCCCCAGCAGCCCATTGACAGGTGACTTGACAAAACAGCAGTGGTAAGTCGGACATGTACCATGAATGTACCAAGCCACAAGGGTGAGCAACAAAAACAAGAGCATGGCGGCACATGGCGGTGGTCGGAAGGCCCCTCCTAGCACGTTGGTATTGCGGATGGTCGAGTGCAGCTCCTCCGGTGAGCTGCGGCATATCTGAAACCACCACTCGCATTCAACGAGGTCATACGACCAGTCGCCACCTTCGAAGATCCAAGCCCCGCATCATCAGCAGCGGGGGCTCTCCGGGAACGGGGACTGTAGCCGAGCGCCGTGGCGGCCTCGGTGCAGTGGGCATCTCATAACAAGGTTTGGGGCCTCTGGACGGTCGATACCTGTACTATAATCATACCACTCCAACCGTAAATCGTCACTCATTCACCCCTTACCGTCCTGGCCTAGGCGTCAAAGACGTGCCATAAGGCGTTTGTAAGGGAGGCCTGACCGTCTCCGGAGAGGGCTCAGCCGGCTCGGCAGCCCCAGAAAATCTCAGGATGTCGAAGGCCACGCTGGAGTCACAAACATGGACGCAGCCAGAGCCCCTCCTCGGCAGGCTGCCCAGATTTCTAATAATATCCATTCCTTCGCCCGAAATGACGTTCCTGAGTGGAACAAGTGGCGACTTGTAGCATTTCAAATCCTCCCTACCGTGAGGGTATCGACAGAGGGCATGTGTTTTCTCTCCGATGATGTCGGTTGAGATTCTTCCTTCATCTTGAACGACGCCTGCTCAGTGAGAGAAAAAATCCCGCGGTAACTTTGTGCCCATGGCATTCGAGTCAGGTAGTAGCTACAGCACGTGAAGAGGTCAGTGGTCTCAGACCACAAAGAGCGGTGGCGAGAGGCAGCTGTCGCCCAGCAGCGACCGAGTCCAACAGACTCCAACACTTCGACAATGGAGCAGGCGCCGATATCGACAGCCCGATACAAAGGGGCATCGGCAACTACCACCGCCAAATGCTGGCCGGCCGCTATGTGTCGCAGACGATTCTCAACATCAATTCTTATTAGACAATCGCGCCCCTCGCCTACTACCCTTACCCCAAGCAAGGAGGTCTTCAGATCTCCCCAGGTTTCAGTACACTCGCCTGACACACTCACGATAACCGAGCACCGTAATGACCATTGCGTCCCCCTTCTCCTACTCGCGAGGCGCGGCCCTTCGTTCTCCTCATTACCGTAGGGCGCCACAGGCTTGGATGTCTCGGCATCGTACCTGCTCAACCGCTGCAACTCCCCAAAAGAAGGGAGGCACTACAATCCATTCCTAAGAGATCGTCTAACACCCCGTCCAGAGTACATCACACTGTACCTGCTGTCCCAGGCCTTACCCACAGGAGCATCTGAAAAGGGGCAATCACCCTCGTTCGCCAAGGCGACAGCCTACTCTCGCAGTGACGTCGTCTTGGCAAGGCGCCTGGATGATGGAGGTGCAAAGCGCTCGAAGGGGCCCCTGACACATCACGCGACTCATCATTAAAACCCGGCGAGCCACCTCTCCTCCCGCTTCCCTACAGACCCCACAAGTCCGCATGATGGCATCTTAGGTCGATGCTGGAATGATACGAAAACAAGTTAGATACTCGTCGAACAGAAGTGATCCCGATTCTAACTCTGGTTTTCAGGCGGATCTGGGGGCACTTACCGGTAATCGGGGTGTCGGGCCAGGATAGAGCCGAATGCATGGCTGAGGACTCCAAAGTGAGGTTGGGGGATCTTCGATACTGATGCTGCTGATCAACAGCCATGATGATAAAAAACAACTACTATCTTATACCAACTTTTTCGCATATCACGCTGTTAGTAGATGATGGTCGAACTCTGTACAACCAATCGGATGCAATCCAGGATCACTCGTGTGCTTCCGCCCATTCCGTAATGATGAACTCGGAGCTACGCAATAGAGCCCAGAGAGGACAGGGCAGTTAGCCGGCCATCATGCTGACATCTGCTGAAGATTCCAGCAAGCGAAATCTACTTAGCGGAAGTCAGAGAGGGAACGATCGAGTTACGAGAATAGGACGTCCACAGCAGCCAGCCTCCTTCACGAAGCAGTACGAAAGCTTCCCACTTTGAAATGCTTCCTGTCTAATCTGGACTACCATTACACCATCAACATCCTCCCGACGTCTCTCTGCCCCCATAACCCTCCGAGCCCGGAAGGGCGTTCATCCTCCCCCAACCCAGGAACACTCTGCCGAGCCCTCCATTGACCAACAACACGCCAGTGAAATCGATAAGGAATCGAAACTACTCATCACTTCACAGCATCAGACGGACTGTGCTGATGACGATGAGAATTTGGTGTCTGTGCCTGCCCTCCTTAATCCTTCCTCAGCTCGAAGGTTTGCATCTTGATGCCAGTAGAATCAATAGTGCAGATAGTGTTGGTATCACCTGAAGCAGTCTCCGTCCCCAGCCAGCCTCCAGACAACAGTACCGCCACTCACCAGTATGAATATCCCTTTCTGTGGCGGAGGCGATGACATCCTTGCACAGCTCGACCATCTGGCCCTCAGTGAGAGCCTCGTGCGTTGCCAGCTGCTGATGGGCCTTCGTCAACTGAAAAAAGGGCAGTTAGCAGGTCGAGAGAAAAGGGGTCGCTCACCTGGTTATCAAGAATACTCTGCACCAAGGAGCTGCCACTGCCTTGGGCACCACAAGGGATGGATTCGAAGGAGCCGATAGCATCATAACCATACACTTTACCTAAGGGCGCAGGTTCGAACCCCGGTAGCGCTATTTTCACTACCTTGCCCATTCTCATCGATGCCAGCAATCATATTGAAGGTGTAATACCTAAACAACCACCAATTCCTTCTCCCACCCTAGCCTTCCAGAAAATACTGATCTTTTCAAAGTCCGACTTTTCCAAGACACAGCAAGCTGACGGTGAAATGAACCCTCAATCATCAGACATTTAATCATCATTCTCAATATAAATTTCTAATTACCAACAGCCATGATAAACTTGCAAGCTTCAACCACAAAGTCGTATGAGGAATACCGTAAGCAGTTCCCTACCGCTCCTCCCCCAACTCCCCACACCTACGGGAAGAACCTCTTGTAGTAGAGTATATTAGACAGCATCTGTGCCACCGCTCCAACAGAAGGCTCTCGTCTGTGCTCATGGACATAACGAGCCACTCGATTCTGAGCAGGCACCCCAATCACATCACGACCCGCCACCATCAACTACCTTCATAACCTTATGCAGCGTTATCTGGTCAGCCAGCATACCACTCGTAGTAATCACGCATCGCTCCGTCCTAAAACCAACATGACAAAGGACAGCCCGATCCGCCAACACCTACAGTTTGGTAATCTTCGACCCGTTCCTTGTGGCGATGGTGTATCCCTTACTCACACGGTTATCGGTGGAAACGACACAGTAGTCAGCCCCAGGCACAGCGATGCAGGTCCTAACGGAGATGATGCCACTACGTGCCGAGCTTTGGTAGGCCGCCTACCCGCCATTGTCCATGTAGGGACTGAATTCGTTCTTATGTTCCGCAGGGGCCATCTCGTAGTTAGGGGCCTCATCAGGGCGACGAGGTTCAGCGGACGAAGGCATCATCATCATGATGAGCGATAATAAAATCAAGTAGTTGTAGTAGGAGCCTCACAAAACTACAGCAACAGCCTGTCACCAGCGTCCAATCAACCCAACACTCAGCATCAACAACAGAGGTTTATCATGCCCAGCATGTACCAGCTAGAATTGCCCACTGGTCGATGACAGATCGCTGCCCCCTGCACACCAATGCTTTCGCTTTCGGCCCCTATCCGTGTACTCTGTACTACCATATCAGCTCCTCCGGCAATGACGTCCTCATCGAGGGCCTTGACGCGAATGTGATCTTCATCATCTACCGGAGCCTCTCCGAAATTAGAGTGGAAGCTGGGCCCTAAGAGGTCGCGCCAGTTGGGGACATGGTCGAACTTGGGCAGGGTCGCCTGACAGTAAGAGGACAATCATCCGCTGCTTATACATACTAGAACCAGCTGATACTGCATTTCGAGGAAAAGGCTACTGTCAAGGGTACCAATAAAAACAGTTTCTTTTACATCTCTCAGTGTTCTGCTGGGTCCGATAAGACCATGACCGAGACCATGATCATTATCACCAATACCGGTGACCAGCGATCGTTAATCCGAGTAATAACAACATCCAAGAATCACAACCCCTACCATCACAGCCCAGCCCTACTTCAACCTCCCCTCCTCTCCTTCCCGCCAATGACGGTGTTGGGGACGGCGGCCTCTGCGATGTGTACTGCTGTAGCTCCTTAACGATGTCCGCTGGGGACCTCGATGCCTCTGCCTTGGCCTTCGCCTCCAGCTCTGAGTGTGCTGATGACTTCTGCCACCCGTAGGAACTACTGAAGCCTCACCTTGTGAACTCTCCCTAACTTTCTTTTCAGCCTCAGCCAGCGCCGCGGTCAGCGGATCGACCGACTTAGTCGTAGTCGTCGTGACAGGCGTTGTGGTCGTGGTTGTAGCATAAAATTCCTGCTTGTCCAGTTTGGATACATCCGACCCTGAGCACGATGCTCTCAGTGAGATGAAGCCCTCAGCCCTAGTACCCGAGGCGAGCGTCTGCATCGCTCCGCTGGATTCCGACAATATGTTCTCAAGCAGCTTTTTCGACGAAAGACTGCTTTGAACAGAGGGCACGGCAGGCTTATCCACCCCAAGGCCATCATCAGGCACCTAGCCGACAGAGCCATCTCACTTGGGACGGGGCCCGTCACTACTACTACCGGTGATAGAGGCGGTCGTGCTAGTGCATACGACTGAGGGGCGGCTACCGGCCACTGGGGAAGGGAGGGGGGCTGGGGAGGGGGGAAGTAGGCTGGCTGTTGGGGAGGAGCAGGAGCCTACTAGACAACAATTTGGCAGGAGCGACGAAGCGCTAGAGTACTACCATGATAGGTGCAGGCACAGAGGTACCCATACCAGGAATCGAACCTGGGTCTCCTATTCCCGGAGGTTGGAACTGCAGCTGCTGTGGTTGGGGCATACCAGCGTACATAGTCGGGTAGTAGGGCTGGCGGGCCATAAGGGCCGTAAGCACCACCGTAAGGCGCCATGTAGGGGTACCTGAGCCTGGCCGTAGGAAAGGCAGCCCTAAGAGAGTATTACCATGGTGCTGCCTTCTCCATGTACGACGATGGGTCGGCGCCGCGTCCATCGTGAGGATGCCGCAGGGCTGAGGTGGACGGTATTAGGGTTAGGAAGGGCAAGAAAGGGACCATGGACACATTTAGGATGATACTGTCTGATGCACCGAATACAACCCGATCGAACTGCCCTGACGAATCTAAGGTTGAAGCGCGTCACAAACGAAGAGGAGGGGTTGAAAACCGCTGGTTCCGTCGAGCCCTACACGCTCAGACCTC
This sequence comes from Perkinsus olseni, assembly GCA_013115135.1. Taxonomy (NCBI): domain Eukaryota; phylum Perkinsozoa; order Perkinsida; family Perkinsidae; genus Perkinsus; species Perkinsus olseni. The sequence continues at coordinate 27,784 of JABANP010000076.1, read as the reverse complement.
ACTGTTGCGCCGTCCCCAGCCAGAATCTTGTTCCACCACTGAAGGCCGCAGAGAACGGTCAATGACCGCCGTTCAATTCACTATTACGGCGCCCCTTAGCCCACTTGATAAAATCAACGACCCGTGAATACCGGACATGCTCATCACGCGGCAACCCCACCATACGGTCAGGAACCCTATCGAGCACTACTGCGGTCGGCTGCTGCGCAACGTGGACTACGGTCTTCAAAGGCAGTAGCGCGCGCCCAGATGAGCGATTTAAAAATTGACGTAGTTAATAGACAATACTGAGCCTCCAGCTTCCATCAGTGGGTTCAGTCGAGAGGATGCCACTACTCGGCGGTGGGAAGGAAGGACGCGAGACTACCTGAATAAGACATGACCAATCAACGGGCGTAACCTAAGCTGCACCTTGTCAAACCCAATATTAATGTTCCGATAAAAATGTCATAAAGCGAAGAAAGTAAAACACTCCGTGAAGTGGCCGTCTCTGTATAGCCCAACAGCCAACAAATGCAGTGTGGCCTGGGCGTATCATAATCCGTTACTCGGATCATCTTTCCTGTGTTTTCCATCCGTCAACTGCACCCACCTCACGGGGTTGGCTTGATGCCCACAGTTCGGGCGACGACGGTGATAGCATACAACAACGAAGATCTACAGAGCGTCCGAGGCAAGTCTTCCATCCAAGAGACTCTCGTAGTGCTCCGCCCTGCGGCGGTTGCCGGGGCTATTTATAATACCGACTTCGAGAACTTCATGCTGCGTTGTTGCAGTGATGCTGGTCCTTGGGCGTACTTCAATGCCTTGTGGGGCTGGATCCACCCGTAGTCTGTAGTTTTTGTAGCGCTCTTCCCATGAGGGCCTTCCCTTCCCATCTCACGGCGTATCTTTGGTCGCCTCATGGACGATCTGGTCATTCTCTGATGTTTCAAAGTAGACGATATACCGGAGGCTGCTGCTGTCATGAGAACGGCAACTGCGGCTGGAGCAACCTTCCGAAAGTGAGTATCTTGGCGCTCTGCGGAGCTCTCCAATCAACCTGGCACCATCAGACGTTAATTTTGCGAACCCTCGGATGGTCAAGTGGTGCTCATCGTGGAGGCCATGAGCCGGTCTCTCTTGTCCCATGGCGAATTAGGTTTAGTTATATTTCGTTGGTAGAGAACGAAATTAACGCGTCAATTTCGTGCTTGGTCATCGCAAGCCGCGAAACACTGCGCCAAAGCACTTTCTTCATTCTGCGGGTCCAAGCGCGCATTGAGTTAACCGGATCTTGCTAGAGCGCATTCATGCATTCGTCTCTGCTGTTGCTGTTATTGCAGCTCCACCAGAGCACTTCTTTCCCTGGATTGAGATTCGTCCCTCTCGACCGATTGAATAAGGATCGGCTGATAGTGATGGCACGTCAATCTTGTTTCATGTAGGGCGAGCTTCTACGACGCCCCGACCCTGAGTAAGCGGCCGAAGCGGAAGGCTCCTCTGGGGCACTTCAAGCCCTGGGCAATCAGAGGAAGAGAGTCAAAACGAGTAGCACCGGATGAGCAGAAAGTCATTAAAGGGCATCAATGCTGGTGAGTTCCGGGTCCTGCTCGAGTATCTTTCTCTCTGCGGATTGCCAAAGTCGACCTCCTATCAGGTCTGATAGAATCATCAGACGCAGCCTCTGCGGACTTCCCGGACGTCGCCACAGTAGAGGGGCAAAAGAGGCTCGAAGCTATTCAGCAACGCAACAGCGCTCGACTACGACGAATGGTCGTTCGACCGGTGGCAGGCATGCCTCGAGATCACCGAATCTACATACAGGGTGGGGAGTCGATGCATCTGGAAGATCTTGGCTTGCCCGGCTCCAGTGTCTTCCGAGAGAACGGTGTCCAGAAAGTAAGACTGCCAGGCCGTAGCTCGCGTAGTTCCCTCTGGTCTACGTATGGGGATCTATTGAGGGAGAGAGTGTTCTTTGCAGACGGTTGCAATCTGCTAGGCTCCTTCGAGTTTTGTGGGACCGTGCGAGTACCGCGATTCGGGATCCTCATGCCCCCGTTCAAAAAGTGTCTGTTGATTTTTTTGGTGTCCCAAGATCGATACGCAAGAGAGGCTGTAGTCAGATGGAAATCCTGTGCCATCTCGGAATGGAAAACTACGGCCTTCCGCGACGGGCAGGGATGATGATGAACGCACGAGGTTGTTCCGAACTTATCCTCGCGGTTGACTCGGATTAGATGGGAAATTGGACTGAGAAAAAATATTGGAGACGATGATCGAACAGGACTGCACAAGGGTGCTTGTAGTTCAATGGGATCCTCGCTGCAGTTTGCGGGAAGTAGAATCTCAGTCGCCTCGCTCAGTTGGGAAGGAGTGGTGAAGAATCTAATTCGTAGATATGTAACAGTAGATGCTCTTTAGTAGGTTCGGGATCTGTACCGTAAGAAAATGGGTGATAAAGTCCCGGTATCGGAATGGTTTTGGCATAAAAAACGCCGGCAGCGGAAGCGAGAACCGGGCACGCTCGAATGGTCCGGGGAATGGTCCGAGGGCCGGACGTTCAACGAGAAGGGTAAAGGCAGCCACACTTCGACCCCTCGCAGTCCAGCCGCGCAGGTCCTGAGAGCAAACCGAAGCGGTCGCACGAAGAGGAGGACCCACCTGGAGCGTTCATGGGTGGGGTGTTGGACTTAGTGGGGAAAGCAGCCGTCTAAGATCGATGCCAAAACTAGGGAGGTTGGTCTGATGGTGACACGCGCGGTGGTTAGAGCGTTCGATTGGGTCAGGCGGTGTCTCCGACCCGGTTTGCGAGGAAGTATTTGGGCAATCCGGATAGCGTGGACATCAACGCTGAGGCAGCGAGCATTCAGCAGTGTATGGCGTCTAAGGGAGAGGGGAAGAGGGAGGCACCGGAGTACGACAAGATTGAGAAGGAGAAGTACACGGAGGAGGGAGAGTCTGTGACGGAAGAATCGCCACTGACGGCGACAGACAGGAAGCTCATCACTGATGTTGGCACTAATGTGAGTGATTCGTCGGCAGGTGGGCCTTGGACGTAGCTGGGGACTGATGGCGCTCCACTGTAGCAGTCAGTAGGGCTGAGGGATAGTATGCTCTCGCGCTGGTCGGGCCATCACGGACTCACTTCATGGCGTCACAGAGTGGTTCGATCTCGAGGAGATGACCTCGGAAATGTTGAGTTGGTAGAGTAGAGCACCCTGTCGCATAGCTGGAATGTTTCTCTGTCCCTTCTTTTACCTCCTAGGAGGCTCGCCAGGATGGGAGGACTTCTGAGTCGCTCCCGTTCAGATAATAGGGCAGTTGCGAGCTGCTGCGGCCAAGTATGCGGTCACCGGTATATCACCGGAGATGCTCCTAAGGGAGGGGTATTGCGGTACTGGCGCTGGCATCGAACATACTAAGCGGACGCAGGACCTGGCCGCCTGTAAAGGATCATCGTTCGCTAAGGTAATAGGTGTTGAACGGGTGACGGAGGAGCTGTTGCTATGAGGACCGATCCAGACAGAAGGGAAGCATATATTCGGACTCCCGGGCTTTTGCGGCGTATCCCTGTGTAAAGATATTTTTCCTGTTGTTGTGTACTGATTCGCCCCTCACGGTCGACGGCCGGGTGGCTGATGCCCATTTTTCAGCTCCTGGAGTCCGGTGAAGGCTCTACGGAGAACATCAATCTGCTCATCCGGTCCATCGGTAGTCGAGTGGCCGCTGCGAGGGGGCGTAAGAAGGCCAAGGTTCTGGCGAAAGCGCTGGAGGTTCACGACAAGATGATTGAGCATGGCTTCGAGACAAACGAGGATACCTACGTCAGTCCCTTCCCGGAGATGCTACTCCTTCTGAATGGTCGAGTTAGGTAAGCCTGATGGTTGCCTGCCATGATGAGGCGGAGTTGGCTCGGAAAGTCTATCTCAAGATGAGAGAGCATCTTATTGCACCGACACCTAAGGTGGGGTACGTTATCCTAGTGTCTGCTTGGTGACGCTCTCGTCTCGGGGCCGCTGTACTCTGCGGGTAAAGTTGGGCCTGCGGGAAGTAGTAGTAGGCGAACTGCTGTGGCTGCTGGCAACACACTGATACACGGATAGTATAAATCGAAATTTGCAAGAGTCGAGTAGAATGGTAGGGGCCCGTCGCCGATGGTGAGAAGAACGTCCTTCGCTTCCTGTCGAATGAGCGAACTTCTCGCTTCCCCTCTCAACTACTGCGGCTTTGGCGAAGTTCGGATCTAATCTGAGTTGATAAAGTCGATCACCCTGGTCAGGTGTACGGGGCCTTGATAAAGGCGCATATCCGCGCCCGGGATATCACCAGTGGATTCGCGCTGATGCGGAAGATGGAGGACGAGGGACTCAAACCAGGTGCGATGGGACTTGTAATTTCGTGGCGCAGTGACGGTGGCTATGCAGGTGTGGAGATCTACACCATGCTGATTGACGGATTGGTGAAGGCGGGAAGATACGAAGTTGCCTGGGAGCAGTTCTGGGACGCGCGATCGTTCAAGGAAGTTCAACCGGTGAGGACATCCCTTCGGTGGCGGCCTGACGTTGTGGCTCAGGACTCGGTGCTGTTCACAGTGATGATAAAGGCCTGTCGGAAGAAGGAGGAGTGCGAGAGGGCTATGGGGTATCTTTGAAGATATGAAACAGAGTGGACAGTTCCCGACGGACATCACCTACCAGGTCGGTTCCCTGTGGTTTGGCGGAGGCACTCCATCACTTCTATGGGGGCTTTGAGAAAAATGAGGAAAACATGCGCTCGGGAAAATTGCTCGTTCATAGCCGTCCTCTCATGTAGCTCGGCAGGAGCATTGCTATCAGAGGATTAAAGTGTAGGGATGTAGAAAGGATTTGTAGGGAGAAAAGTGGTATTAAAGCCGTTCCATTCGCGGCAGTAAGAGGACTTGGTCGCCAAGTGGCCACCGCATTTTCTTTCACCATTTGGGAGTTTCCCTTTTCCTGAACGGATGACTGTGTGATGCCCTCTTGACGACTCGCTGTTCTCAGGAGTTGATACTTTGTTACAGCACAGATAAGTACTTCTCTCCTCGAGCTTTCGAGATTTGGAACCAGATGCAAGCTGAGGACATGTCCATGACCATACCCATCGCGAGGGGGCTCCTACAGGCCTGCGCTACTCTCGGCGATGTAGCAAAGGACCTGGAGAATCTTTCGACCATCCATGCGTTTGCCGGTCAAGGTCCCGAGACTCCAAGGCAACACTGCGGGCAATACGCCTTGCAGGGGTACCCCTCACCACACAGATGCACGGGTGAGGGGATGGTCGTTGGGGGATGGGGGAGGGCATAGTCTGCTTAGGTTGTGTATAAGAGTGTTTGGCTCGGCTATGCAGTTGAAGGGCACTACGGACTTCGAACGAGTATCGCATCTTCGCTGTGCGTGGCACATAGTAGCCGCTCTCCGTGAGAGCAATAACAAGCTTACCGCGGATGTCCTGGACGAGATCACCAAGGTAACGCAAGCTCGGGGCCTGAGTTCTCATGTCTTGAAGCTCGGTGGGGGACCGGCCCACGATTTTTCATTAATGATAGGTTTATGCTGCTGGTGGGTTCGCCAGCCACGCCATCGATATGGTACAGCAGTACGCTTCCTTTGGGGTGGCCCCGACCGTTCGAACGTAAGTTAACGAGGGAGTGGTATGATGATGAGCAGCTATCCTTACAGTTACGAGACTCTGCTGAGAATGCTGGGCAAAGGCATGGGTGATAACGCGAGGTTCATGGCGTTGTACACTCAAATGAAGGAGCACTTGAAAGCTGTGGAAGAGAGCAGCAAGGCGAAGGGGGAGAACAACGCCCTCGTTGAAGTGGGCGAAAGGAAGGTAGAAGATACTCTTGAAGTCCCACCCACTCCGCCGTGGTTCCCGGCCAATATGTAGTGCGCAGCTCCTCCTATCGAATCCTCGGACGACTATCTGAGTCGCGAGCACCGGTGTAAATGTTATATTGATGGATTTTGACATCAATATAACGCCAGCGCCCGTAACGGCATAACGCAGAGGCTATTTATCAATACAAAGCTTGTCTGGTTTATTTATACTGGTACTAGTAGTTCAATAGTAGGTTCAGACGTATTCCTCTATTATCACCTGATGGAGAGGTAGATTTAGTAACATGTGCTTACATATCATCTACTGCATTGCAGTATGATCACTATATGCTACTACTCCTCTCTTCAGACTCATGCCGTGATGGTACCGCCCTCTGGGGACCCCGATGCCTGCCCACCGCAGATGAGCGAGGAGATGCTTCGACTGGCGTTGGATGTGGCGATGAACTCTAAGAGCAGTCGGGCCACTCTCGCCGTCCTCGACGACATGTACGAACCAACGAGAAACTCTTGCAGGAGAAAATTCTCCCGTCTTTTCAGGTACAGTCGCGGAGTGATGCCGCTGCCGTATCAGGCGGGTCGATTGGCAAAGGTGGGCCGGAAGGTGGTGCAGCTCCATCATATGGTAGCAAAGCTCGTGGCGAAGAACAGGCAACAGGTGGGCTTAGGAGTTGGTGGTGGGGCGGTATTGCGCGGGATGGCTGTTATACAAGGCAACTTGGAACCCGATGAGTGTCAATATTATTAACACTCATTTAGCATTACACTGAGTTGTGGTTGGATAGGCTGTTATGGAAAATGGAGCGTCGCACCTATCTTGGAACCTTCCTTTAGATGTTCGACAAGGTTAGCAGACGGAAGAAGCTGGACGAATTAGAGATACGCCAGCATGAGCTGCTACTTGCCAAGGAGGGCCTCACCACGCTGGACGCCACTCCATTGCATGAAGCGAGGGAGCGGTACGAACCGGCGTTGACTAGGGAGATGGGAGAGAACTGTTGACTGTCGTCGTGGGGGTAGGTACTGGGAGCACATTGATAAGAGGAGCGGTGGCAAGGATCCGAGCTTGCCTTATGACCAGTACAGGCAGATGAAGAAAGAAGGGAGGCGACTTCTATGCGAAGATGCGGGACAAGCCACAACCCAACTTTATTGCAGAAAAATTCATCTGAAATATTCGCCCCCCCCGATTTTCATGAACCATCTTGCCACAATAAACGGTGTTTCCGTAACCATGTTTCTGTCACCCTGTCGAGGGTTGTGTTACGATGGTGGGCCCGGGTGGCATGCGTGATGGCATTCGGGAGAGCGGCAGTCCAGTAGGTGTTCCCTCCCTCTCATATTATGTGGGGGCCTGCTTTTCCCGCGGTGTTACTCGCCGCTACGCTGAGATCTCTCTGTGCTTTCTTCTCCCCGGTCGTCCGAGTAGGCCTTTCAAAAACCTTGACCCTGCCCGTCGAGGGGAATTATGTGACGGTGGATGTTAACGAGCAACGAGTTGATCTGTTGTTAGACTCGGGCTTCTCAGACCTCTCAGTTGTCGATGGTCATTGGTTTGAGGAGAAGTACGGCAAAGGCTCGTGCTCGAAACGCCCGTCTGGCTGTTACTTCTGTCCGAAAGAAGAGCCCTGTAGTTTCGGAGAAGATGAGCTAGTAGTAAGATCACGTTTTGGTGGTGGTGTGGTACTGGAAAGTATTATTCGCTCTGGTGTGCTGACACTGGATGGTCAAAGCGTTCGCAACTTCACCTTCAGAGTATCGCGGTATACAGTGTGGGATGTTGAAGGCTGGCGACCGTGGGGTCACTTCGGGATAGCTGCCTTGTCACCACAATCACCTCCGTTCTACCATTGGCCTAATCGTGAAAGCGTTATCGATGCTCTCAAACGCAACGCCGCCTGTCCTACACGGTCGTAACGCAAAAGAGCCACTTCGCTGCGAGGAACTCCATTTCGGGGGAGGTGACGCTCGGCGACGCGCCGGAAGAGTCTGAGATGGCCAACAGAACTCTACACCTTGTACACGATCCGGTGTTTAACCGATCTCTTGCCACTCTGTTGGTGTCCTCGGTGGAGGTGCTCGGAGAGGGGGAGAAATCTTTCGCTGCATATTGAGGGCATGCATCCAAAGGCATCCATTTTGACGATATTAGACACGGGTCACAACACCGTTGGTCTGCCTTATCCCGGTTTCGAAGAAGCTGTTCTGAACGCCATGACGGGTGGGCTGAGGGCAGATGGTTATGATGCTGCGGAGATCGCTGCCCTGTGGTGGCGAGACAAGCAGGGGTTCCTCTGGGTCAGAGGCCAAGCTCTGGCGTATCTACCGGTCCTACGAATCCGATTGGGTGACGAGTCCAACACCATCCCGATTGACCTACATCCTGAACACTACTGCGGCAAGATAGTGCGGGGCGAAGTCGGCGTGTATGTCCGTTATAAGGCAGTTAGCGGACTAGGAACCCCGTTGTTCAAGGCACGTGCTGTTCATGTCGATTATAGCAGTCACAGGATGGCTTTGCTTGATAATTGACGCTGTGAGACATGTAAACTGTGAGTGCCCTGTTCATGTTCTTATGATGTACTGGAGTAGAACTGCCCTGTTGGGTTTGTGAATGGGATAGACAGGAAACGAGAGGGAGGGCTAGGTCGGTGCCTGTGAGCGAAGGCCCCTCCCCCAGCCTCAGTGGCAATAGGGCGGTCAGGCAACTCAGCAGAAGGTGCTCTTTCGGACAACGTAAGGTGAGACTCGCTGCGTTAGGTTTCTCTCACCGTGAGAGAAACCTAACGCAGCCTATCGAGTTGCTTTTCTCGACCACCAAAGCAACCTTAGTGAGGCAAGCTAATCAGCAGAACTCATGCGGATGCTCACTTCCCATCTGATAGTAATGGGACAGTAAATGACACAGTATATCAGACAGCCTAAGTCAGTAGCAGCAACAACAGCCCATACCTCTTGTACGGGCTTTCGAAAATTCTACTCGGTTGTTCCTACAGATAGTAATAAACGAAGAGCTATGCAGCAGTTTTCGGGCTACTAGGGGGTCATTCAAACGGCGGCAGAACTAGAGCCTTTGATTGTGATGATGGATGGGCTCTTTCTTTGTGGGCCGGTATTTGTCTAGCTTCGGCATGCGGTTGCGTAAACAGTAGGGCATCACCACCACGTAACAACAGAGAACGCAGAAGGATTCAATGACTGAGTAGAAACCGATCTATATGATATTCAATATACAACAACAATGCAGTCATCATCAGAGGCCAATAGGGAAGAGAGTACTTCACATTTTGTTGACAGTACCCTTCAGCCTGTCGTCTATCCGGACAAGGAATCGCAAACGGTTCACTTCCGTCTCGACAGCCTCCCAATCACGGGCCTCATCACAGAGTCTAGTGAGCTCATCTTCACATTCCTTTATCCGATCGTCGTTCTCCTGCGTGAGTTTCAGCATCTCCTTCTCATCGCCCTCAGCGTCGTCGATCTCCTCGTTATACTCAAGCATCTCCATGAGCACGCTAGGGTCCATGTTACCCATACCATCAGCTTCATCATCATCAGCCTTGACGCCCGTCTCCAACTGTAAAAGATGCTCAGCTCTCTTCAAGGGAGACCGTAGAACCTTTATGGCATCATTGACCATCGCCGAATCGGCGGCAGCGACCTCAGGATCGGCCCCTTCTGATGTGAGCGACTTTATCGGGATGTAGTCTATTTTGAAGTTTCCTGTAGCACTGCTCAGCACCGGTAGTGTCGATGCTGTACTTGTGGGGCTGGTTGAGGAGACAGAAGTAATCAGTAGGGCAATCACGAGGCTTCTCTGGTTGAAGGGAGTCGCATGACGGACAGAAAGGACAGAAAGAATTCATGACAAAGTCACACTTAGGGCAGTGCAAGTTACAGCAGTCCTTGTTAGAGCATGCTGCTGCCGACGATGAGGCGAAGGAGCGGTAGGAGACACCGTGTAGGGTGGTAGGCTGTTGTTGAACAAAGCGAACCCTGGCCGAGGATGCCATGGAGCGTTCGGCCGTCGTGGCTACCCTCAGAAGGGGCGCTACGGCACGAGGGGCGACCAATAGACGGGAGGAGACGGAAGAAAGCATGATGATAAATATGAGAGAACACTACAAACTAACGGAACCTTTTCCGATGGGAAGACCGGTCAACTCAGCACCAGACAAAATGACGGAAAACCAGTAGTGGCATGCGAGTCATGGTGGTTAGATCATTTTCTTGCGTGTGAAGTACCGCCTGTAGTAGAGTATTTGCAGACCCGCCGCGGCAATGACGATACCAGCGTTCATTAGAGAGAACATCACCAGCCGGGTGGACGTACCTGCATGAACGGGCTGAAACAGCGGTCGAGCGAGAAGGCAGCGGCTTCGACTTTCTGTCGTCTGCCGCATTCGCTCGTCTCTTTCCCTCATGTAGAACAAGGTTTTATGATACTCCTTGAGGATGACCTGTATCCGATGTAGCTCCACCTGAAGAGTACGCGACCGAAACAATAACCCGACTGCAAGAATACACTAATAAGCACTAACAGCGGCTTCGGACCGCTACGAGGGACCTACTGGGGTTCTTTGCCCCTTCCCATACTCGAATTTCGCGGAACAAATATTGACGTGAACAGTAGTTGAAATACCATGCTCTTCATTACTATTACAATTCAGCCATACCACCCTACTTGAGTAGCATCTAGATGGTCCTTGTTAGCTAGCTGTGTGAAGTCCGCAGCATCGCCACCGTACCTTCACAAAATACACTCACTCGCGTACCACAGTAAGTGATCACCTCAAATCCAGCAGTACATCACTAGGAACCCTCATAGCATTCCCTCGACAGGCCAATACAAATCCAGTAAGGGCCGTCCTGATCGAGAACAGCTCAAAGAAGACCCCCACCGGCCTACCTCCGCGACAGTGGCAGCGGCCTTGACCGTCTTCCGGTCGTGCTCCGCAACCAGCACACCGTCAACCTGCACCGAAGCCACTCAGCCTCGCAAGCCAACAGTGAGCTTACCCCAACCTCATACAAGTTCAACGGCATACCCGAGCCTAGCATATCGTACTCCACGCCTGGTCTGACCACCTGAGCCGTCGTGAAGACACTAGAGGCCTTCGAGGTGCTACGAGATCGATGAGGGACGGTGTAGCCTCCTCGCTGGAGAGTATCTTTGCATCAACAACCTGAAGAGAGAACACTCGCCTTAGAAGCAGAAACGAAGAGCAGCTGAGAAAAGCGCGAACTTCTACTGTTAATAACGATCGGCATTCATGGGGTCACCACGTTACACTCTGCCTGGATGACTACTGCGACAACGACAGCATTCCCGTGTTACCAGCAGCTGCCCTCTAGAGAACTCCTCCCCGATGCACTTGACGTTGTTACTACGGCTCAGGTGTATTGAAAGGTTCACCTTGGCGCCGTATCCGATCGCTAGTAGTGACACAATGGCCGCTAGTCGCATCACAAAGGAAAGCTCTTCGCCCTCTCTTCCCTCGTGTACTGGTCAACACAAGTCCTTAGTCGTCAAAAAGGTTGTAAAGTACCCTCATGAGCAATACCATCACATACCGAGATAATAATACGACTGATGCCTCTAGGCAACAGATGTACGAGTTGATATCATCGCCCAAGGAGCGTTCAGGGATGGAACCACCACGACGTCACCGTGCCGAAACAGAACGCCGCAGCAAAGCAGTAGACCATACCGCCAGCTGGGTTGGACTGCATCCACCTGAAGAGACGCCCTGAGGGTTACAATGGTGAGGGCTAGCGTACTTAGTAAAGCATCCTCCGTTCCAAGTAGGGGAACTGAAGCAGGACTTGCAGCCGCAGAACAGCCTCACACCAGAGTGCTCGGGCTCCCAGCGGCGGGGACGAAAACCCTGAGGAGATGGTATTATCGGAAGTAGGTCGAGAAGCCCTCACCCCTTCCCTTCTGGAGCATTTACAGTGGCCGTCCACCCAGGGCTGGGTTTTGGATTCGCCACACGCGCACCACCAATAAACCTGAGGGACGTGACTGTGGGCTTGTCTGGAAGGCTGCAACACTCCACCTTGCCAGACTCCACGGTGCAAACGTAAGGCCTGTACTGGGCCACCTTAGGAGTCGGATCGTGCTCCCACCAGATCTCAGTCCAAGTGAAGCGAGGGGCTGCAAGACACTCTGGACGCGCAGCCGGCAGGTTCCGACTTACCCGAGGCTGCGAAGAGGCCTCTGGTGGCGGCTACCGTGTTGGGGAGGGCCCTTCTGCCACTCTTCTGTACGGCCGAGGAGAGCATACACTACCGGTGTAAGACTACACTGGGGAAGCAATGGATCTTTCACTAAGGTGGTGATGGTGAGGATCGGCAATCTTGCAATCTTGCAATTCCTCAACGCCGAGTTTTGCTTATCTTGTTCCAGCAGTTGGTGCTCTCCTCTTTTTTCTCCCTTACCCTTTGAGGATGTTGTCGAAGGCTGCGTATGTACGGCCCGTAGCGGCTTATTCCGCCCTAGGCAGAACAACGACAGTCGCTGCCTTAACGTCGGCCCAGGTAAGAATCGTCACTCGGGAGGGATCCCTACCGTCATACCACACCATTCCTAACTCCCACTAGGTCCGTCATTCGTCGACCTTCACTAACGGTATGGGTTTCGGCGTTACCATCCCTCAACTCTCTGGTCCAGGCGGCGTTTTCGTCACTAAGTAGGGCCACTACCGCCCGTCTGCTGCTGTAGATGATGGCGGTGTAGGTACAAAATCACCCGACCCTACAACGAGAACACTACTTGGGATGACCTACTGCTCTACATGCCGGAGAGAGATCAACTGGCCAAGTTTACCAAGGATGTCCCTCTCTTCATACGGTACTAGAGGGAACGACAGTGCTGCTGCCTTCACTATGGGCTTCAGGTATCTGAAGTTGGTCACGGACCAAGAAGGACGTAAAGAGGCTTTCCGGGAGTTCTACCAACGGTATTTCGGCTTGGAGTGGTATCGAGTACTTGAACTTTTTCTACTAGGTGCAAGGACGGTCTTACTGTAGAGAACGATATTTTTCTAACCACGGATGAGCTGTTGGCTCTTATGTGGAAGAATGGGTATACCGAGAAAGGTACTAGAGTTACGGTTGGAGTGGTATGAGGTAGTAGCGTACTTCAGAACGGAATGCCATCCAAGCTACCTTCCCATCGGACTACCGCTTTCACTATCCGGAGCTCTCTGTCCTCTTCGACGTTCCGGAGGAGGATACCTACAAGTTCTGTCTTCGCAGCCGTATGGAGAAGAGTCATATCGGTGAGCTCGACTATGAGAAGGTGAGGGTCGGCACTCTGGCATGACGGCATAATTGCTTCCGTCAGGTTAAACGAAAGGGCTTCCTGAGAGACCACTGGTTGATCTTCGCCGGTGGATGGTAGGCCTGCTGCGGCAATTTCTACTGATTCTCCTTGGCAGGTACATCTTCAAGAACTTCCCCTTCTACAACTACCTCTTCTACATGAAGACCTATGGTTTTTCCCTGTGGTTCGTCAGCTGCTGGTACCTTTTCTCGAGGATGGCCAATCGTGTCTGGAGACGGTGAGACAGGCGTCACCAGCCTTTCCCTCTCATGCAACCTTCCTGCTTGTAGTAATGAGTTCATGGCGGAGCAGAAGACCGCGGCTGGGGTGATGGAGGGCGAGGATAAGATACTCAAGAACATGTCCCGCTTTACTAACGATTCGATGTGAGCTCATAGTGGAAGACGACTTGGTCCATTCATGTGAGTAGGTGCGTCAACTATCTCAAGGCTTTCAAGAGGGAGTCCGCAGATCGCCTGGCGCAGTATCGTCATGCGCTCATTCAGAAGCAGAAGCATGATGTAGGTTTTATGCTACAATTGCGACCGTAACCTCTCGCCAGGTCACCAACCGAGTCCTCCATCAGCTCCAGAACATAGAGAGGTCCGAGCATAACATGGCCGCCTCCATGCAAGGTAGGAGGAGGTGCCCTACTGGCGAGGCCCGATGTGACCTCCCTCGTCCGCATCAGAAATCCTCGTCCGAGAGACAGCCTCCTCTTTCCGCGATATGTTCCCGACTGACCCTAAGATGCAAAAGGAAAGCTTCAACACTGCCATCGCTCAGCTGGCGGGGAGAAACTGTGGACGCGTAGGGGCGACGAGTTGGTGTAGTAACGGTAGTGATTTAAGGTAGGTCGAAGGACCCTGTCAAGAACCACTTCGTGAACTCCTTCAAGGAGCTCAAGACGCAGGATGTCTCAAAGGCTACTGTAAGGGTGCAGCTCGGGTAACGCGGTTCGACTGTGGTACTGCTTTCAGGCGGATCAGAAGGGTACGTTGATACAGAGATTGGCGTTCGATAAGAAGAGAAGTACTGCGGTGGGATCAGCGGGTAGAAGCAGGCTTGCTGCCATTCAGGTGAAAGGGACTTTGAGAGGCAGTATATGGTGACTAGGGCAGAGGCTGATGAGGTTAAGGGCCTTGCACTCAGAAGGCTAAGGGAAAGGGAGGGTAGTAGAGGGGGATGGTTGGGGTGGCTCAATAGTGGGAGGGCAGATACGACTGGTCGGCTCTCAATGAGAAGGAGATGGCCCGCTTAGAGGAGCTCTACACAAAGATCAACAACAAGGTCGGATTCCCGGTATGAATCTTGCCACCTTCGACCTCGTCAATGGACTGTCTATCGTCCATCAGATGCTCACCGAGAGCTCCATCCAGGCTGTGCCCACCGACGCTAGTGCTGACCCACGAGCTAACGTAAGCGCTGGGGGAGGCGCTTCGGACGGTTTTCTATAATCTGATCCAACTTCAGGAGTATACTACTCACATGAACGAGCAGCTGGAAGTGATGCGTGTGAAGCTGCGTAATGAGAGGCTCTCTATGTTTGCTGGTGCCTTCTGAATGGCGGTAGTAGACTGAGTTTCTTTGACCATTAGTTTCGTCGTTTGTGCTGCGTTGGCTACCTGTGTGTTGCGTACGAGTTACTTTACGGATCAAGATCATTTTGGATGCTACTGGACTTCGCATTCTCGAGCTCGGTGATGAACGATACCATACCTGGGTTGCACTTCTGAACTCAAGTCGATGGCAAAGAGGAATGTCGTAAATCCTGTTATCGATGCAGCACCAAGGGAGTGGAGATCGTTCATGAGTGCTTCACGGCCGAGCAAATGTTGTTTTCCCACTGCGTTGATTGGTATGTAATACTGAGGGAAATAGTGAGAAAGAAGGAAATATCTTATCCGGGGGTCGAACCTGCGACCACTTTTGGATGTACATCGAGCCAACAGTCCGCAGTGGGAAGCATTCCTCCTCCACGAAAAACATTTTCAGATGAGCAGCCAACAAACGCAAAATTGCACGACGGTCTTGTGCACCGGTTTTTGCATATCTGAAAACGACGGCACGATGTCGTTGGAGATAAGGGAATGAGATGGGCTGCTCAGTTCCTTCCCCTCGTTGTGGCTTCGTACGCAAGAAAGAGCTCGCTGAGCACATCAATCCGCTAGTACTCTCGTTGTGGTCTGTAGTTCGAGCAATCACCCCCAAGTCGTCCACGTACATTGTCGGCGGCCTTTCCATCTTTATGATGCTCAGTGAGGCTGACAATACCTGGAAGAGTCTGGCCGGTGCGTTTCGGATATCGAATGGCATCCGACGGCGCTGGAAACTGATGCACACCCTACACGCTGCGATGTGGGGTGTCTCGAAGCTCTGTGGCATCGGCCCTCGAGCGTATCGCAAGGCGGACGTGTCCGTTGTCGCGGGGCTAGCTTCCATTGTGGAAAATAGTTTACCTTCTAAACACAACGAGTATGACGATATGAAATCTGTCAATGTTCATTAATATACATGGTTAGCAACCCTCCCGTGGAAGCCCTCCATTTTCGGCTGTCTTCCGCTGCAGACTGGACGACGACCTCAGGTTGGGTAGTATGGCACAGAGTAATCTATTAAGTTCAGCACAAGGTGGTTGTGGCAGCAGCAGCTCTGCCAACGACTGCCGACTCAAGTCCCATCCGATAGTATCTACAACGGCAGGATAGAAGCAGCGTTGATGACTGGAAAGGGACCCCACTGGAAGGGTAGTAGTATTCCTCGTCCTCACTAGTTGCCGCAGCAGGGGTTCCACCGGCAGGGCGGATTTCCCTAGCTGCATCAATACCACTCCTCCTCGAACCTAGCACAAAAAGGACCCCTTCCAGTTTCCCAAGTGTTACTTCGGACCTGCTGGCGTCGCTGAGCTGGCAGTACCGCCAAGACTACCGCGCAATGATGGTGCCAGGCTAGAGAAGACCCGGTCCTCCGAGGAGTTGAGGTCGGGATTGAAGTCCCTGTCACGCGATAGCACATGCCTGGCTGTGAATGCTCAATGAGATTACGGTGGCCTGTCGCCCAGCCTCCTTCGTGGCGGCGCATCGTGAAGCTCACGCAGACGATGAGCATCATTAGTTAGGTTGAGGACCACCCATCCCCGCTCCTTTATACCGCGCTTACCGCCACCACTATTGACGGAGACCACAGCGTGCGACAGTACACGACAATAGACGCACCTGAGGGCCGCTGCTGCCAGGGACTGTCCGAAGGGAGGAGGCCCTACCTGTACATCCTCGACATCATCACAGAGCCGCTGGGCTTCCCTGCTTGGCAGGGTACGGCCCCTCCCTTCTTCCGAGCTGCCACCGCGCTGCCATCGAGACCCCGGGAGACCTCAGCCCCTTTGGTGCGTCGGAAGAAGGGGCAGTGCTTGACCTCGCCATCCTTATTGAGAGTAGCAGGGAGCCACAGCCAGACGGCGGCATCACTGGGATCACTGTCGCCCCCCTCCATGGACCTTAGGTACTGACAGTAGGCAGCGCAGCTGTAGAGGTTGGCGCAGGCCTTGACCGGCTCGGCAGGGGAGCAGCGGCAGGTGACTATCGTTGGAACGTCGTCGTGTATGATACCCCTGAAGGGGACGATGGACCGCACGGCAGAGGTTCGGAGTATCCAGGAGCAGACACCGCAGAGACAGCTGCCAGTCATACAGCCATTAGCTAGCAAAGCATCATGGTGGGCCCAGGCCAGGAAGCGGCTCTGCTGCCACTTTGCCATGGCCATGATGAGCCTGGGGTAAGGCTGGTCCAGCGGGCTCAGGTGACGTGAGAGGAGGAGGCACAAAGCCCGATAGATACTCAGACGATGGCCCTCGGAGACCACTAGGGCGAGGAAGGCCATCGCGACATGACCGGTGTCGATCAGGAACAGACGGCCTCGCGAGGCGGCCGCTGATCGTGCGAAGTCGAAAAGGAGTGGTATGTTGTTGATGAAGGTCCTTGTCGATCGCCTGGAGCCCCTCTCGAGGTGACCCCAGGATGCCCTCACGCAGGTGACCGTCGCCGGGAAGCCGGAGAGGTTGGGCTCGTTGGAGGGGCGCAGATCGATGACGTGGGTCGGCAGGGCCTCGCGTACCAGCGACTCGGGGACGGAGTTCGACTGCGGTGGTACTGTCAACAGGAGGGTGTCTTCAAACACTCTAGAAAGTCTCGGCTCAACCTCGAAGCCTGCAGGGGCCTCGACGATATCATCAGGAAGATACGCCAGTCGGGTAGAAGCCGCAGAAGCAGGGAGGGGTGGACTGCCGCGAAGCAGCAGCAGGGGAGTGGCGCGCGCTACTGACAGTGCTCATCTCAAGGGCCGCCTGAAGGAGGGTCGACTGTGACCAGCAACCACGGTGGCCTTCTCACGTTAGCTTCGCCCGGGATAGGAAGAACCCTCGGGTCAGTCGTCGATGGGGAGAAGGGGTAGTCGTGAGAGTGTCGACTCCGCCAGGTGTGAGGGCGAATGCCGCGCTCCAGCTGGACGGCAGCATAGACCCTCTGGAAGCGGTGGAGGATGGCCGCCACGGTCGGGCGGCACTGGGGCTCTCGGACCAGCATGAACCTACGACAGCAGCAGGTCTGATCCTGTCAAGGCCATCCGCCCTGCCTGATGAAATCGCAAAGGGAGGCGTTGTTGTCCAACTTCTCGATATTTTCCTCAGTGAGAATGTCCAACGGCATCGCCGTGGCCGGGGAGCCATGACGGCCTCCCTCGACCCCCCGGCCGGTGAGGCCTCCAGTGAGCCGCATGAAGAAGCGTATCCAGTCATCATTGTAGAACAGGTACTGTCCTGACCAGCAGCATGACCGGATGGCTGCAGAGGCGTTCGGCGGCGGCCTCCTACCGGTGATAAGTTCATACAGCATACACCCGAGGCTCCACACATCACTGGCTGTAGTGGTCCCAACACTCCTACGCCGGTCGAAGGCCGCGCTGAGAGAGAGGAAGGCCACTGCCAAGGGCCGCCGGTAGACTGACTCACTCGTCCCGCCGTAGTGCCCGCTCCATCGTGAGCATCTCCGGTGGCTTCACGAACTCCGTGCCGCGGTTACGGACGCAGAGCTGAGGAGGCACTGCGGCCGAGGGACGGACGAAGGCCTACATCTGTGTTCTGCGGCCCCTCGAGGACACGACTCTCCCAAAATCAGCCAGGACCACCGCGATGCCGCTGCTGCTGCCTCGGGCGGTACTCGTGAGCTGACTCCCACGACGGGGATGGGTGTCCAGGACCTGAGCCCTCCTAGCCTCCCCCTAGCTGCGGTGAGGGTACCATGATGTTGTCACACTTGAGGTCGTAGTGGACCAGGCCGTCTCTGTGCAGCTTCCCGACAGCAGTGAGGACCTTCCGGTAGGCCTGTCGACAAGACGGCTGACCCCGGTAGTAGTGCCATAGCCCACCTGCAGCAGGTCAAGTAGGTGGTCCCCCAGGGGTTGAGCGAGCCTCGATCGCCAGGCTGTCAGAGTCATGTCGTAAAAGCGCATGATGATCCAATAAGAGCCGCCATCGTAACCTGAGACGCCATCTGTCACCAGCAGTCCCGATGCTCATCAGGACCATAGTCGAAGATCTCGGCCATGTAGTCGTCGAAGCGGCCCTCCTCCAGACAGGTAACCTCGTTAAAGACATCATACAGGACGCACCTGAAGGAGGGCTCATTGGGGGAGGGGCCGGGGCTGTGAAGGTGAGGACCTATCACTGATGTTGGGATTACGGCTGACCAGCTTAACTGCCACCACCTCCTCGTCACCGCCATCAAGGACCGTCTCACATCGATAGACAGTCCCGAAGGCCCCACCACCGACGACCTTCATATCTGCTCTCGTCCTTGGCGACCCGAGACATGGGATGGTGGTGGCCCACCTGCGTAGATCCACTGAGGGAAGTTGCCTGGGGCCAGTAGCTTCAGAAGGCGGAAGAGACCACGGTGAGGGGAGGAGGGGCAGCTTCGAATGGAAGGTAGGCCCTCGTGATGACGGAGGCGGCGCAAAGCCTGATGGTGAGCCGCCTTCGCCTATCACCGGATGATGCTACTACCCCGATGTTAGACTGGTGACTGAGATGGACACTGAGCATGAAGAGGACGTTCACTTTGCCGTTGAGCGCCGGGAACTGGTCGCAATAGCGGCAGTCGAGGGTGCCTCGAGTGGCCGAGAGCAGTAGCAGAAGCAGCAGGTGTAGGACCCCTGAAAGGCTTCAATAGTAATGATGATAATACCGTCGTTGGGCGACGCCCCCTTGCCTTCCTGGAGCTCCTCCGAACGGTAAAGTCTCCGACACTTCCGCCCGCAGTCGTAGAAGAGCTCCGGAGTGAGCCTAGGCCTCCCAAGACCTGACTACGATCGTGTCAATGACGACGTCCCCCGACCAGGACCCTCACCCGGTGCTGCAGCCCGGCCAGTACCTCGGTACCCTTCAGCGTCATCGATCGTGGTCAGGGGCGGTATCTGATAGGCTCATCGCTACCAAGCCTACAGCGTGCCCTCATGCACCTGCCCAGAAGGCTCTGGAGTTTGAGGGGACTCCCTTAGCAACCCCTCCGGTAACATACTCGGGAGGGGTCGGGTCGATCCCCAGGCCGCCGGGTCCCTGCACTGACGGTGGTAGACCTGAGCCTGTCTGATGAGGAGGAGGAGAGGGAGGAGGGAGGGGGTCACCCTGGAAGGCCAGCCTGGGCACGACGGGCGGTGATAGGGCCGTGGCCGGAGGCAGCCGACTGCTACAAGGGCTTGATGATGACGACAAGAAGGAAGAGGAGGACCCGCTGCCCTCTATACGACCTAGGGTGGATGGGGCGCTCAGGCTGGTCTGCTGCTGCTCCTACTACCGTCTTCCTGGGCTCCATCACCACAATCAGAATAGGAAACTGGTGGAGGCAACGGGGCCGACACTATAGCAAAAACAACAACGACTGCACGAGAGCCCGCAGACCACCAACCCCTCCCTACAGCTCCTTCTGTAGTCCTTGTCTTCAGCATGGGCGGCCGGTGGGAGGGCCGTGGGTGGGGGTACGAGGGGCTCCTCCTCGCTGCCCCCACCTCCGACGGCTGCTGCTGTGGCGGTGGGGTCTCTGCTGACCTGGAGATGACGGTGATGGTGGAGTAGTCTGCACCGGGGCGCCATCACCTCCTCGGCGGGTGCGGCACCCAGCAGAGCTGCAGCACCCCTGCGTGGAGGGAGCTAGGCCAGTGAAGGACAGACCCGGCACCATCACTTTGCGTGGTACCCGAACCAACAGGCGTGCCGAAGGAGAGGTTGAGGAGGAGGAGTCCCACCTTAGGATAGTCGGCCTCCTGCTGGGTGGCACGAGCAGGGAGGTCTTCCGACGGGGAGTGCTGTGGCGCAGTGTATCACCGACGACGCATCACCTCCTACGCCAAGCCTACCTCAAAGCTCTCTGCCCGATGGTATCTTTCCGAGGAGGTACCACTGCTGCCATCGGACGATTCCTGAGATCGTACAGTACAGTACCCTCGTCAGACAGCAACAGCCAATTATTCACCTCAGAATCACTGGCACTACGGCTACCCTGTCCCCCTCGACTGGTGAACTCGCGATACCTACCAAAATTCCCCGTAATCACCAGAGTTCAGCATCCCTCCTCCTAGTACCGTCCCTCCATGTGGTAGGCGGCGTGCTCCAAGTCGATCTCCCCGCAGAGGAAGTCCACCACTCGCAAGGAATGGAACTTCTTCCTGCAGGGCATTACCAACGACCCTCAACCAGCGACTGCCTTCTGGCTACCTAGCACCGGGGCTGCGGGCTCCAGCTAAGGCCCTGAGGACTCCCAACTGAGCCACTGCCAGCGAGTCCTCGACAGGCGCTTCCTGCTGGCATGGTGGTGCTGTGGAGGCATACGAGGAAGTGCTGGAGGGGGAGCCAGCCGAGGGTGATGGGACGGTCGAGTCAACGGGACGTCTACGGTAGAGGCGGATGAAGCGGGAGTAGTGGTGGTGGATGTACCTGCACGAGGGGGAGGAGAGGGCTCCCGTGAGGGTGGTCTCTTACCACCCCACATGGGGGTCCACTAGGAAATCGTTCAGCTCAGCAGGGATCGAGAATAGAGCTGTCTCGGCCTCGGCCAGCACCAACTCTAGCAGTGCCTCCGGAGTCGTCGCCCCATCCAATCGGTGAAGAGGGGTACGGGAGGTGAGGAACCTGAAGGGACCTAGTAGGCTGGACCCCCTCCCAGCGCCCCCCTCCTACCTCGGTATGACACCGGTCCCATGGGCGAAGATTGAGGCCATCCATGTGCCCATAACTACCGGGGCCGCGTGCTGGGCGATGGCAGCCCAGGCCGACCGCAGTCGGGCGGCCAGGGGTACGTACCTTATAGACAGACCGCTGGGAGGGTTGGTGGGGGAAGGCCTACACCGTAGGGGTATCTTTGGTCGACCCTAGTGCTCTACGGATGACGTTGAGGATGGCTGTTATAGTGGTGAGTAGCCTCAGCCGGTCCAAAGCCAGCCTTCTGTCCTCGACCTCAGGATGCACCCACAACCCGGAGTCCTCCACCGACTCAGGGAAGAAGGCAGCAGCCAGGACGGGGCTGAGGAGGGTGTACAGGGGAGGCGAAGTTCCCACTGGGCGGAGGGAGTCCGGTGACGACGGAGACATAACCCCGGGCGAGGGGGCGGTCACTGGGATATCTGAGACTAGCGTGGACAGCCTGGTTGCCGCGAGGTCATCACCTAGCAGGGTTGCTAGGATTCCCTCAGCCATGACGGCATCGGAGCAGTCCAGTAGGGCGGAGGCAGTCCAGGCTAGGGCGATCATCAGGCGCCTCCACCGGTAGAGGTCCCCTGGCCGAGGGGTCCTCATCGACTGCATCGGGCTGAGGCTGTCCAAGGACCCAGCACGGACTGCGAGAAGCGGTTGTAGCCTCTCCAATGGCCAGGCCCCTACGTTCTGCCGTAGCTCGAGCCTCGTTCTGCTTCCTGACTTCGACGTGGAAGGCCTTGAGTAACCCCTTTACTTCAACCTGGGAGTGGATGGCTTACTCCGGTAATGGGTGTCAACCGGGAGGAAACACGTGATGAGCCCAGTATCGGGTAAAATGCTGATACTGGGCTTATTTCTACGTTTCTAAACGCCCTTACCAGCGTCGGCAGCACGGCCGCCAGAGCCTGGGCGGCGCAGGTTCCAGGGTAGACCGCCCTTCGGATGTACTCCCCTGCCAACGGAGCACATCATGACCCCACGTCACCACCATCACCTACCTAGCAGGATCAGCTGCTCCTCCACCCCCTCGGGTATGCCCAGCAGGCCCTCCCTCGTCTCCTCCCTCTCCATCCGATGCAGCCTCTCGCTGACTCCAGAGCAGATCGATCTCAGGAGGGGGTCAGCAAAGGGGTTAGCGACGCTCGACCTGATAGCGACAGCATACCCTAGCGCAGTGGATCTCAGGCAGTCCTCACTGAGAGAGCTGGTCACGCGCCTTGGACCGGTGCCGTTTGAGGCCACGCCAGGCCTGCCTCCACTCCTCAGGGCTCAGACACAGGCAAGGTTCCGCCCTCTGTACGCACGGGCATTCATCATCAACCCTCATGCCCTCAGTGGGAAGTCCGTCGCCATGAGTAGTGGTATAGGGAGGGTCTCGAGGCCAGGGACCAGCATGTCCCACAGTAGGGGTATCGGCAGCTTGTCAGTAGGCACTCGAGCCATCATCATAGCCAG
Organism: Perkinsus olseni; assembly: GCA_013115135.1. NCBI lineage: Eukaryota > Perkinsozoa > Perkinsida > Perkinsidae > Perkinsus > Perkinsus olseni. The sequence continues at coordinate 4,914 of JABANP010000076.1, read as the reverse complement.
TAGCAGTCGTCGTACTTCGCCCCACTCGGTAGGCCGGCGTGGCTCAGAGGGGTTCAGCAGCCGCAGCCTGGGTGAGATGAGGGACCCCTCATCGACGCCCAAAGGGGAGGAGGGAGGCCCAGCCTCTTCACCGATACGGTCCAGCTCCCTCTCGACTTCAGCGAAGAGCTCCTTCTGATGGTGCAGCTTGGCAAGGCAGGTGAGGTCACCCAGGAAGGCCAACTCTCCGACCAGCTGAGATCAGGGAAGGGGTTTTTCCAGGCTTCGAGGGGCGATGCTTACCTGAGCCTCTTCCTTCAACTCCCTTCTAGGGTCTCTGTCGGTGCTACTTGGCAATAGCGTGGACGGTAGGCCTTCTTCAGCGATGATTCCTGGAAGGAGTGGTACGGAGGGAGATATCCTCAGCAGCCTACCGTGAATGTTCAGCGAGGCTCGGTGAGAGGAGGGAGTATTGGCCCGAGTAGATCGATCTCGAGTGGCCGTGGAGGAGCAGGTGGGGGGCTGGCCCGCCGAAGTCCTCCCAGATTTACGAAGATGTAGTCTCCTCGAAGACCTGACCATCACCACGTCCACAGTTCCAAGAAGCCCCTTCCCCAGACCTGGTCAAGGTCCCCCCAGTGGGCGGTGCTCTGTTGGAGTGGCTCCCGCTGTTAGTAAGGGATAGCGTAGGGATGGGCCCTGCCTTGGCCAGGTCCAGCGCGGGGACCCGGCCCTCTCCTCGAGCACTCAGCGATGGTAGTACTTTGGGTAGGGCAGTAGGTAGTGGGGGCAGCTGACCCTGCTCCGGACGGGGTTCCTCCATCCGAGAGGAGGGAGGGCCATTCTGAGCCAGGAGGAGAGACCATCAGAGGATATCCCTCCTTCATGCACACTACAGTGAAGGTCGGACGCTGACTGTGAATAGCCGGAGATGTGGTATTGATAGCAGCCTGGTTGGTCCCGGGAGGCCGGGATGATCCCCGTCCACTGCTGCTGCTGCCCTTCTGCTGTGTGGCCCTACATGACCAACACGATCAGTCCCCCTACCACCCCATACTTCTCCCACCGGTGTCGATGCGCTATGGCGGCGGCCACTCTCCGCTGAGCGTGAGTGAACAAGGTCGTCACTATTCGGTCACTGTCTGCATTCTTAGGAAGCACCACCCTCTCCTTGCCTGGCCCTTGTAAACACCTACCACTACAATACCACAACTTCCCTTCATCTTCCACTTGCCTTGAGCTCTTCAAGCCACTTGACCGGGTTGTCAGGATGCTTCTTGGCAAGCTGCTCTAATCGCGTTAGAGTATGTGATTTGTGCAAGCCCCGTGACGATGAAGTCTCGCTGTCACCCCGGCGACCCTCTGTAGTACGCGTCATTTTCACGACAGAATCAACCGTCGGTAACCCTTCCCTCCCTCTGACGATGACTAACCCAAGACCAACTAGCGTGCAAATATCCATGCTTCACAACATCAGCAGCAGCCAGATTGCGTGTAGCGAAGGCATCACAGTAATGTTACCAATATTACACATTGCTCGCCATCCCGAGGTCCCAGGTTCGATCCCAGGGCCCGTCATCGCGGCAGCTGACCAGGCACCGGTGTCGCGTCGAGACCCAGCCCACCCGACTCCTCAGGCTCGCTCCGAGTAGGGGTCCGGCCCTCCGACACAGGGGAGACAGGAATCGCCCCTGCTGTCTTGGCACGGATCAACACCCTGGTCATCCGGGATTTGAGTTTACTATCGAGCGTAGTGGTACTATTGGCGGAACCGAAGACAGTAGGCCGTGCTCTGGCCGGGGTGAAGGGACCACTAGTACCTCGTTTGAAGGCCTCTGCTGCCTTCATCACATTAGTATAAGCTTGGCACCTGAGACAAGGTGTTTCGATAGTCGGCAAAAGCCTAACGAGACCCTAAAAAAGGTCAAGACCACCCCCGCTACCAACTTGAATAACATGGTATCTTCAGAGTTTGTCGACAACTACGTTGCTTTCATGCCAGTGTTGCAAGTCTTTCATGTCGCTCACCCCACTCGAGTTGATAAGTGCGGTGAAAAGAGTTGATACCGTCAGGGGCTTGCCCTGTTAATACAATGTTATCACGATCAGAGGACTAAGCAATTTTGCTATATTCTGTAACTACTGAAACCTAGATTTACACCCGTCACGGACGGACGCCAGTACCAGCCGGCATGAAAGTCCTTAGGGAGCGATCACAACAATTTTCAGATCATCATTGTAGCGCATTTTCAGATCATTATTACAAAACAATTAGAACATCACAGTCATTTTATGTATCCCCAAAGGGCCACCCAAAACAGTGTCTAATGAGGCTACTTCGACAAAGAATTGAGTTTGTGTATACCTGCATCTTACTTCATTATTACTACTAAATCCACGGGCCTATCAGTAGTACTCAAGGCAAAGGAGTCTGCCAACTGCTTCTCCTCCCACCCTTATTACATGTCACTAAGATGGCCTATCTTCCCGCAATGGACACACTGAAGGCAGAGCCCCCGTACATCCCCACTGAGGACCTCTCGACACAGTGAGTCGTACTTCAACCGGAACTTGGGATAGATAACCAATAGGTCCAGCAAGCTCTGCCGACTAAGGCAAATAGTGTCGCAGAACGACAGACACTTTGCCGAGGCCGATCGAGATGTCTCCATGAAGAGCGCGACCTCGCCGAAGTACCCGCCCTCCGAAAGATACCCGATAGTAGCGCCACCATGGGACCTCGACAGCAGCTTGACTTTGACCCTTTATGACGAAGTACATCGAGCTAGCCCACTCCCCTTCCTCAAATATGATGTCACCGGGGGCGTGGGTCTCCCTCGTCACAACTTGACATATCTTTTTGAGCATGGACAGAGGGATGTTGGTGAAGAAAGGCGCTGACCTTATAACTCCTCCTACTAAGTGAACCATAATCTCCGTACGCAAGGGTGGGCTAAGGATACTCATCACCTCACCCTCCTCCAGATTCGCGTCTTTACCGTACTCCCAGACGAACTCTAGGTAGCGTCTCACTCTGACCTGTAACGGCTTCGGCAGTCGTCTCTGTCGGAAGTACTGGTTCACCGCCTTCTTCTTCGCTCGGAACGCTGCAGCATTGGCGTCAAGTTTCCTCACTACCGACCCTATTGCCCCGACAAAGAACGCAAAGACACCGCAGGCCAGGAGCATGGTGACCACCCCAAAGACCTGCTCGACCGAGTTCACCGGATATATGTCGCCGTAGCCAACGGTAGTCATGGTCGCGAATGACCAGTACATAGCCGCTATGTACTGGTCCCAAGGAGGTGCATCACGATAGTCGAAGCGATCCAGCCAGCTGAATCTAGTGGTAGGATCGGTGTCGGCTAGGGCGTACCATACACAAGCCACCCAATGGGCGATGAAGACGACGAAGGTGACCAGCCGAAGAAGCTGGATCAGCACTGACAGGACTTCCGAGTTGATATACTCCTCTACCTGACGGGAAACGAACTGATAGAAAAACCGTCAAAAGTAGACCGACCTTCGATATTATCCTCTTGAGTTTGAGTACGCGTAGAAGGCGAATGACGCGCAGCAGTCGGGCGAACTTTGATCATTCGAAGCAGCTGTACCCCTCCAGTGTTGAGGCCTCGAAGACCCACTCGTAGGGGAAGGATGCGGCCAGGTCTAGCGGGAACCACGTCCGGAGGTAATACGGTGCGATGCCTCTCACCGACATAACCTGAGGGGCTGATGTCGTTCGAGGAGGAAGCAGCGAGGGCCTCACCAGATGACCAGAAATGTAGACTCCTGTGAAGAAGTTAAGGGCGATGTCCAGCAGGAAGAAGATGTAGAGGGCGTCCTCCAGCACCTCGAGTAAGCCGCTGGCATCTTGCTTGAAGCACAGCCGATAGGGTACCAGGATGGACTGAGGCGAGTGAAGAAGAACAGGGCTACACTAATACTCCGACCAATGCTGCTGGGGGGCATCTCCCGCTGATGGGCTTGTACGGTTGTCATGTCTCCTGTACCCCCTACAGGCCCTCGTTAACATTTTTGAAGAGCTACGGACGCTACTACGCTGCAGTAGAATCCGTTGCACAGAAAGCGGTGGCCTTGCGAACACCACCTCTGCCGAGTCGGTGGGAAAATCTATCGAAATTGATTGTTCGCTGGGGACTGATTCTGCATCCGGAAGATCGTCATCAACCCTTCACGCATACTAGCCTCGGCGGAGGGTTGGCAGCTCATAATTGCAGCGACCCACCCGAGCGTAGCAGCGGCAGACCCCCAGGTGCCGGAGAGACCCCAGGGGACACTGCACGTGCTGATGAGCCAACGACCATATTCCCGCATTAAAAGAAACCACCGATATGACCTCTTTCGACAGTAGACACTCGCACGATGCTGGGAAGGAGCGGTAGGCTAATACTTACTTCGTAGAGAATAAATACCATCTGGAAGAAGTCCCAGGCTATCCTCTTAGTGTCCTCTGGAGAAATGACGAACCTCGATCGTTGGCTTGCTCGGGATGAGCCTTCCAAATGCGTATCTACGTAGTACGTTAAGACTCTTGTCGCTGCTGCGACCTTCAATACTACCATCCCATTCGAGGTCATCATCAGAAGGCTCTTTCCGTACGGCCGGCGGCTCCGCACGATCGTCGTCCGGTGGTTGCCAGGCGTCCCGAGTGCCCATCACTGTCTAAGCGTCTCGGGACTCGCTCAGAGGGGGGAGGAGGAACAGAGCCACCGTGAGAGGAGAGGTATCACTGCAACCCAGAGAGAGCCCTTAGAATGACTCGAAGCCCCAACCTGCCGGGCTGTCCCTAAATGAGTCAATCTCGTCTACAGTGTCCAGACTACGAAGGCTACTAACGTCGACGATATTTTCCTAGTTCATGCCACGCGTGCGTCTATCCCGAATGGACCACAACTTCCGCTGGACAACGCT
>JABANP010000759.1:0-18885 GCA_013115135.1 Perkinsus olseni | reverse complement strand
TGTGAAGATCGTTGTGTCGTTGCTGTCCCTATGGAGTCGCTCCCCCTTGTGCTACGCTAAGATATCTAGCCTCGCGCTAGTACTGTAATTGTAATTGTAATTTATAAGTTAGAATCAGGCTAACCAAGTCTGTCTCGTGTTAAGTCAATAAGCGGGATTACCCACCAGCACTCAACATGGCGCTCCACGATGGGTTAAATTCTGTTTTTATTGAGCTTGCCGAGACTCTGGTTGATGAAATTTTCGTGAAAGGTGTCAACGTGAAGATTGGTGTGGTGGTTCTTCAATTGGTAAATCGTGTTACCGCTCTGTTCGAGCCGGAGGTTCCCGTGTATGCTGACTTGAAAGAGGGGTTGTTGAAAAAAGCTGTTGCTATGATGACCACAGTGATAGGTGATCCGAATGGCAATGAGTTTGTGCGCCGTGCAGTTATGCTTTCGGGGTTTTTCGCTACCTATGTTTTGGCTGAGGTAGTCACCCGTGTGGGGGCGGAGAGACTGCAGGTATCCGAGGATGATATGAGAAGTTTGCGGCATGATAAGCTCGATGCCGCGAGAGAGTTGAATACGAGCCCGTATAGTATCTTCGTGCCTGGCTTCCTTCAACGTCTGAGATCTGCAAATGATATTGAAGTGAAGGCACCGGAAGTTGTGCTAAGCCAGGTGAAGCAGGAAAAGCCCAGTACGGCGATTCCTGTGAGTGCGCTTCCTGCTGAGTCCCGTGATAGGCCAGCTGATCAGGTCATGACTGATGATTATGTCTATACGTTGAGAGAGCTCAACACTGTGCTCAAAGAAGTTGATCGTCTGCCTTTGGCGTCTACTTTTACCGGTTTGACCGACTCTCGGTCCTTGAGTGCGTTTAGAAATGAGACTGAGACGTTGGCCAAGTTGAGGCATTGGAGTCCCGCTCATACTTTTCACTATTTATCGAGGGCTATCTCGCCAGAGGTGTGGCAGATGGTTGGACCTGAGATTGAGAATGAGCTCAGTGGTATCTGTTATTCCAATGCTATCAGTCAGCTATGGTCGAACTTGGCTCAACTGTGTGGTGGTGTCGTAGAAGATGAGAAGATGTTGGATCAGCTACTTGGACTGGTTCAAGATGAGAAGGAGTCGGTGCTCACTTTCCTGTCGAGAGTGTCTACGTATAGGGACCAGTGTCGCAATTCGCATATGCCCTATGATGATAGCTTCTTCATTATGATCAGTCGAAGAGGCTTACGTTCTACTGCTTTGGCCAGTCAGACAGCTGCGGTCGTGGCGAATACATGGAACGACTGGGTGCGTACGGTGGCTATGCTGGATCGACGTTCTAAACAATGCCAAAGTGATGTCGGAAGGCCTCAGCAAGGCGCTGCCGTGATCGACTTGACTGGAGAAGATAAGAGTGGTACAGGGACGGTAGCAACAGCGACACTAGGTAGTGCTTATCCCCGGGTTCGCCGTTGCTATAACTGCGGAAAGACTGGGCATCTGGCACGCCAGTGTACGGCCGATAAGGGGCCGCGCAAGTGCTGGAATTGTGGCCAAACTGGACACTTGGCCAGCGCGTGCCCGAATAGAGAAGGAGTGAGCTCGCAAGTGTCTGAGCAAGCTGCCAGTAAGCCAGAGGCTGTGACTACCAAGGCTGCTGTTATTAATGATGGCTCTCGTGGCATGGTGGCCCATGAGGGTGGTGTGGTTGAGACGGTTATTATCCCTTCGAGAACCGTTACGTTTCAGAACAGTCAGAGTGGTCAAGAAGAAGATGTTGGTGGTGCTATACTTACTGCGTGGTGGGAGGGTGTTCCACTACGAGGGCTGGTTGATACAGGTGCAGCTGATGCCTTATTGTCGTATGAGAGATATTGTGCCTTGCAGTCGTCGAGCGCATCGGTCATTTCTTTGGAGAAGACGAGTTCTTCTATTCAGTTGGCCGATGGTAGTATGAAGGCAGTTGCTGGGATGGTGAAGTTGGCACTGAGATTCAGTAATGGTGTCACCTTGGTTCATCCTTTTTATGTTGTGCAAGGCCTATGCCCTTCGGTGATCTGGGGTGTCAAGCTTCTGGCGAGGTTGGGGACTTCCGTTACCATCAGCGAGTGTGAGCAAGGGGTCCGTATTTCAACAAGCTTCGTGAGTGAGGGCCAGAAGAGTAAGCTCTTGTGCGACCAGAGCTCTGATACTACTGTCACGACTGAGTCCGTGGTGCCGGATATCCTGGCGGTACGTTGTTGTGGGGACTCGTATGCAGTCTCTAGTGATATAGAGGAGTTGGCCAGTGGAGAAACTCCCAGTGAAGTTGAGTCGTACACTCCCAACGGTGAGAATGATGAGCCTAAATGTGACTCCTATGTGTTCGATTGGCGCAGGGTGCCAGCAGCGCCAAATTACTTCTACCGTGTACGCGAGGTCCGTGCTGACGATGTGATCGACTGTCCCGGGCAGCGGTATGTTTGTGAAGTGAGGCTCCCGAATTTATGTGCTACTGAGGAGACGAATAAAGTGGTAGACTACAGTTCGGCTCTGTTATCTAAGCTGTCGACAGAGCAAAAACGTCTATATTTTAAAGAGATAGACTCCTACATTGCCAACTCTTGGTGGAAGAGGGAAGAATTGGCTGGGAGTGTAGAGAAGGGTAACTACTACAACAATGATGATCCTATTATCATCTTTGGTCTACCGCAGAGTAGTCTGAAAAGTACGGTAATGAGGCCGGTAGCGGATTGTCGCCGCTTGAATAGTCGGATGGAGAAGGCCAGCTATGCTGGTGAGAATGTTGGTGCTATTTTGAGTGAGATTGCTCTTGCAGTGAACGCTGTTAGCGAGACGAATAATGAGACTGATCATGATGATGGTGTATGCATGGCTTGTCTCGATATAAGCCGTGCATTTTATCGGCTTCGTCTGTGTAGTTCTTCCGGTTGCCCGACTCGCCTTTGGTTGAGAACGTGCAATAAATGGTACAGCACTAGTCGATTAATATTCGGCCTAGCGGCTGGGCCAAGTGGGTTAGAAGCGTTCGTCCTGAGAATATTGGCCTTAGCCAAGCAGGCAGGCGTCCTGGACGGCGTATACTCTTGGGCCTATCTTGATGATCTGACTTTGATAGGGACATCATCGAAAGTGAGACGCGCTGTGCTCGTGATAAGGGAGTTGGCTGCGCTCCATGGTCTGCCGATTCCAGCTTCTAAAACTGTGATATTATGCTCCCATGGTTCGTCCTTGCGATCGCGGCATTTGGGTGTTTTCTGGGATGTGGCCGAGCAGCACCTCACCGTCAGCTGTGCTACTTTCGAGAAGCCGGTCGTGAAGGAGAAGTTCAGCAAGCGACAGCTATTCAGTGTAGTGGGAAAATGGCATGACGGCTTGCGCCGTCATCCAGAATGGAGTCTCGCTGCAGATACGTGCAGAATGATTGCTGGTCGATGGACTTTGGCGTGGGATAAGCCGCATCTGTTTTCGACTGAGGAGAAGAAGGTATTGACGACTGCTTTTGCGATGGTGGAAGATGGGATCGTGTCTCATTCCCATAACCTTCCGGTGAGATGTGGTACCACTATCGTGGCTCAGTGTGATGCGTCGACTGTGGGGTACGGGTGGCTATGGTTCCTAGAAGGTGCAGACCAACAACGACTGTGTATGCGGGCAAGATGGTGGAAAGGTGGTAGAAGGTTCTGGCATATAAATCGAAAAGAACTCTTCTGTATAGTGGAACTGCTCCTATCCTTGTCGGACCTTGCCTTGGACAAGTATGGTATCAAGTGTGTTAAGGTCGAGACCGATAGCCGAGTTGCTTGTTGTTGGTTACAGGGAGGTTCCTTCAAGTCCGTTACTCGTAGCCAGGAACGTGTTGCTATCGGGAGGCTGCTAATGTTAGCTGCTGAAGCGCAGGCCAAGTTGAAGGGTGTGACTTTCTCCGTCTCTCATATTGGAACGGAGGAGAACGCTCGTGCCGATAAGTTATCTCGAATGGGCACTGATATGAGCCCTTTGTTGGAGGAGATATTGAGCTCGGCGGGTCGGCTGCAAAAAGCGCGAGTGGTGAGAACCAATGTGCAGAAGGTTCCGGTGGGTCATGAGCTCTCTGACTTGTTTGAACGCCAACAGAGAGATCCCTTATTGATCGGTCTGGTGAAACGTTGTCAACAAGCTCCGAAGAATGAGATTATTGATAATGGTTCTGTTTTTCGACTTCAGGAACGTGATGGGATCCGAGTACTTGTACGAGTGGTACGTACTGCTGGCGTACCGGTTGACCAGTTTCGTACAGTGTTGGTACATCCTGTAGTGGAGAGTGACCTCAAGCACTTGGTTGAGGAGTATCATGATCGTATTGGTCATTTGAATGACCGTGCGACGAGATGGCATGTGTCCCGTGACTGGTGGTGGCCCGGCATGCGCTCTATGATTAAGCGAATATGCCGTGGTTGTAAGCGTTGTGGTGATGTTCTACTACAGCGACCATTCTCGGTGTGCCCTGATAACGTGCTAGACTATGCGGAGTGCTGTAAAGCCCCGTGGCAGATGGTTCCGGCAGACCTATGTGGTCCCCTGCCAGCGTCGAGAGGCTGCACATATTGTTTGGTCTTGTGTGATCACTTTTCACGGTATACGGTGGTGAAGGGTCTCAAGAGCTCGAGTGCTAAAGACCTGGTATCAGTGTTGATGGATGTCTGATCTTCCTTTGGTTTCATGAAGGAGTTACGGTCCGACAGAGCAGGTTGTTTCTCGTCGAAGTATACGCGAGAATGCCTTGGCCGTCATAATGTTCGAGTCCATCTTATCAACCCCCGTAGTCCGTTTTCGAATGCTTTAGTCGAAAGACGGATGAGAGAGGTTAAACAGGTGTTCAAGTTGTATGGGGTCAGAAGGTCGGGAAGATGGTTTGATCAAGTGCCGAGTGTCCTGCGGAGATTGAATAATGTGGTATTGCCGGAACCGCTGAATACTACACCATTCGAGCTGATGTTTGGGCGAAGTTTTTTGCCTCGGCCAGGACAGCCTGATCAAGTAGAGTCTCCGAGTCCTTCTGATGAAGAATGCCGTGAGCGGAGTGATAATTTGATGATTACTAGAGATTGGGTGACGAAGATGAGAGATCTGCGTGAGAAGGAGCCGTCACGGTTGCGTCAAGCTTCGGTAGCGGTTGGTATGAAAGTTTTGGTTCGTATGGCCACTGGCTGGGTTGGCCCTTTTGCCGTTAAGGCAGTTTTATCAGACCGAGCTACGGTGACTATCTCTGATAAGTTTCTCGTAGAGAAGTCGGAGCATCGTGCGAATCTGCGTCCCTATTATGGAGCAGATGATGTAGTTGCTTTTTCGTAGTTATGTTGTGATTGATCTGATGATCAATCAGGGGGGGATGTGAAGATCGTTGTGTCGTTGCTGTCCCTATGGAGTCGCTCCCCCTTGTGCTACGCTAAGATATCTAGCCTCGCGCTAGTACTGTAATTGTAATTGTAATTTATAAGTTAGAATCAGGCTAACCAAGTCCGTCTCGTGTTAACTCAATAAGCGGGATTACCCACCAGCACTCAACAGCTGCGGTTCTAGGGCTCGCCAGCGGGTAGGCCTCCGTCTAGCTGCCGAGCCGGACACTCCTTTTCTCAAACGGGCAATGATGCATCATGTGGCTAAGATTTTCGAGGAAGGTCGCGGTATTTATGAGCTACTCAAATGGAAAGATACTCCTTTGATTGAAGGCTTGCACGATGATGTCCAATCCCAACCACTTCGGTGTCGAGAATTATAGCTGCAGTTCTTGTGTTCGTGATGAGTAAGGTTCACCCACTGGGTCATCATGCGGGGGAAAGGAGCTTGAAGGAAACCGAGTAAGATATTCACGTTTCATGAGGTAAACAACGCGATGCTCGTGGGCTCGAGAGCTTCGTAGCAGGGCTGGGCCATCGAGGTTTATGCGTAAATAAGAGGCGGCGATGAGACTGGTTCGTGTTTGAGCGATCGCGGCCGCCACTGGGCTACTCAGGGACACAAGTAGGTTTCCCGAGCAGTAAAGCCTATGCGTGCTACAGTATCTAGCATTTTGAGCTCTTTTACCGGACGGCATAACGGGGGACAATTCTTTGTGTCGGTCTCTCCTACCACTCCTCGTAGAGAACACACTGAGTAGGGGGCACCTCCGAGGCATGGTGAGCCGTCGACTGTACTCGAACAGGATCACTTATGTAGTGATATCCTTTCGTTCACAAGAGTACTCTTGACAAAACCCTAAACCGTGATGAGGAGTTGTATACTCCCACCCTAATGGAGGTTTAGTCAGTACAGTCATGTACTCGACTTCGATGATCCATCCTTTACGAGGACAGGGTGTGGGTATTGCTGAGCGGTTAAGTATCAATTTTAAGATCTCGTCAGCTCAATGAAAGACACGTAAACAAAATAGACGCACGTGAACAAATTGTGTGGTTGTAATGCCTATTATCTCGCTTGCCCCCACCCGTTTCTATAACTAGCTCAACACGAGGGAGACTGTTGTGGGTATTTTACACCAGGCATGTTAGCATTCATGTTAGCGTCGCAGCCGTATTCAACGATTCGAGGGCAATGTGAGCTCGTATTTCGGCCGATGGGCGGGAGTAAACCACGACGAAGGTAATCCAAGCCAAGACTCTCTGGCACGTTCTTCCCTTCTGAAGAGGTGAACACCATTTCCTATTGTTCCTTCCTATCCGGATCCTGACTCGGAGGGGGATTGTGATTGAACAATCAGATGCGTTAATCAGTTTCTGATCTCACACGCGATTATAATTAGCATCAGCCATTTGCATCAGAAACAGTTGATTTTTCTCGTATGAGGAAAGCTTCCATTGATTATTAGTCACGATCATGATTCGATTGATGATTGCAATCACAAATCAACGACCACAATCGTCAACCATTGATCCGGCTCATGGGTCAGTGATCAAGATCACTAATCATGCATTTCAATCAGATTTCAGTAATCTGGGCCAGGCCCCGCAGATCAAGCCCAGATTTGAATGTAGCATCGCAATCAAACCCTGATTCAAATCAATACCCGTGATCCCTCGATCAGAATTCGCGTACCTACTCCGCCCTCCGTGAAGGTATCATCGAAGTTTATTGGGTTTGTCTACTTTGTCTATCATTCACCACCAACAAACTGCCGACGGCAACTCATCGATTGAGATGAGTTGGTAACATCAGTAACACCCTGGGAGGGTTGTGGTATCGAAATTACACCAAATGACCAAGTTGAACAACGATGAGAAGGAGGACGCTAACAACCAACACGACGACGACGACGAAAACCACGACCAATGGTGCACATCGGAAATAAGGCAGGAAAATCAAGAAAAAAAATCTAGTGATACGGCAAACGAACTGACGTATTCTGTATCTTTCGCTCATCAACCCTCGTTGGCCGATTATTGATATCACTGCTGGGCACAGGAGCCGCCGGGAACATCTGTCTCCGCGGATCCAGCAATCTCAGGGGACATCTTGAACTTGTTTTTGACCTCTTCTGGGAGGGCCCCTGGATGCCCCTCGACCTGCTCAGGGATAAGCCCGTCATGTGAAGCCGAAGAAGGTCCTACTGATGGTGACACAGTTAGGCGCTGAGTGATGGCATTGGAGGCGGTTGGTGATGGTACTCCTAAAGATGCTGCCAGCGTCAGGGCTACATTGGCGACCGCACCTGGAAGGACGCTCGTAGGCCGACGAGGGCTATTGGGCTCCAGAGGAAGGTTGTTACACTACCCTCCAGACAGAGGGGCTCTCTTCATGTCATTCATGCGTGGCGCGGTGTAACAGGCCATGCCATCTGCTGCTACTACCTCCTCCGTTCTCGTCTGTTGCCTCGCTCGAAGCCAGGACGCCCATCGCTTGTATCAACAGCTGCAGCCGCTCAGGCGTGGTGGCAAAGTCACGAATCTACCATCACAAAGTTGCCGACAAACCCTCATCAGCGCTTTTTAATACGTATGCGTGCAAGATGGCGATACCATCCCTACTCAGAGCAGGCCACAGTCGAAGGAGCGAACGAAGTGAAGGCGAAGTCCCCACAATCCCAGACCACTTGAACTGCCAATTCCATCGCAATGAGTGCTGGCTCAGTGGTGTTGGGCGTTGCCTTCCTCTCTCTCTCGGGCTGACCAGGGACTGATCCCAGGAGGAGGCAGACGGGCATGCACTCACTTCATTATTAATTCCACTACGCTCATAATCCGCGGACGACACATCCTGCCCTTGTCCGTAGTATTGGTCGTCAAAGTAATAATCATTCTCAGCTTCGCCGTAATAAAAAGTCGTCATACTCATCATACTGGGAGCCACGGGGCCTCACCTGTTCAGCCATTCAATGTTATCAAGCTCTTCGGTGTCTCAGTGACAACAAACGAGGTCCCGGGTTCGAATCCCAGGTATTCCATTATTCGCACAGGGACCAGAGGTGGAAAATCATTCTTCGAGGACCCCACACAGCAGCGCAAATCCTCCTTGCCCGCACCGCAGCGATGCTACTACCGGGTATCCTATCGGTTTGGGTGGGCGGTATTTCAACTCCTGCGGCGAGTGTACGAAGAAGCATTGACCCTTCCGAGCGAACTCACAGTTGGGGCCGTAGCGGCAGAACCTAAAACGATCAATCTGATGAGAAGGAGGGTATGATCAGGATGATCAGAGCCTGACTTAGTCTTTAGGAGCCTTTGGTGACGCTCCACTTCGAAGGTGTCATGGCGAATTCCAAGAGGGATATATCGGATACCAGACTGCCGCTCTAGACTGGGTCGCCTGACACGATTTGGGGGAGAGATGGTATGATGCAGGGGCTCACCTTCGGGAGGCTCCTAATGATGCATTTGATGCGTTATCACCCGCTCCCGTATACCTCTCGTCAACGGAACCTGTAACATGGAACCAATCCGTGAACATGCACACACGCAGTTCGTTAATAGCACGACGCCCTGACATTGTCGGCCGTGCCGCTTCTACTACTCCCAAGTCACCGAAGGTACTGAGGACTCCGAAGCATCAAAAAAAGTCTATTGTCCGTAGGAATCTCTACTGAGATGATGAGGTAAATGCTGGACACCGCAGTTCGCGCCTATCTTCCTTTCGCAATAGTGGGGAAACTCTCGGGCGACCTCTTGGAAGCTTCGGCAAGAGAAGACGAGGCAGTACGATGAGTTCAGGTGAGGATATCCTCAAACGAGATCCTATCACGAGCGAGGCAATCCAAGGAACCGGACCGGATGGGCGTCCATTCTCCGGCTCATCACCTTTGTTGGAACTGCTCTTGCCTTCGGTACTCTCCCTCGACGAGGCTGAGCTATCTGATGCGACCTGAGGTTAACTCATGCAAGGAAGGTACACCCCTAGGAAGTCTTGAGGGAGATCCTGTTCACCTTATCCCCTTGCTCAGCCGGTGTTTCCGAAGATACCATACACGACGTTAGAAAAACTGGTACAAACCTTGTGCAATATTGAAGGAACACAATACCTCCGAACAAAAAGGGAGAAGAAAAACACATTCATAATGATACAGTCGTAAGATCACTGCGGGGTGGGCTTGGTGATGATCGTTATGGCGTGCCACTTCTTGATCTCATCCTTCAACGCTTCATTAACCATCTGATGCTGTTTGATCCGAGGAAGACCTACGATGAAGGGAATGTGTGGTATCAAGAGCCCGTAAGCAAGCACTACAGCAACCTGCGCAGCCCTCAAGGGCATAATCGATAACTAGCGTTAAGAGTACCGCGTCCAATGTCCACAAGGCTATCAGCATAATCTCTTCCCTATGCACTAAAAAGCCTAGGCTACATGCCTACGAGTTACAACGCGCCCTATCGACATCCACGATGAGCACAATAGTATCGGAGAGTCCCTGTACCCCGGTTAGTACCAACAAATTTTGGTGACTGCACTTCAACCCTGTAACTCGATCCACATCCTCCTGATACATCTTCCACCTTGGTCGACGTCGCGCCTAATGTAGCCCGCAGGAGGGACTCGAGCTGAGATGGAGCAGACATCATGCCCTCTGAAACGACGAGCCGACAGGACAACGTGAGGAAGTAGGGCTAGCTAGGCCCTCCCTTTGGAAGAAACACTTCTCAACTCGATCAGTGTTTCGTTACTAATCCAACGACCTGCGGCCTGGAAGTAAACATCCGACAACAGAATCGAAGCTCTAATGGTATAACGAGACTATGAACACTGCCGTAAGGGTGTAACGTGAGCAGTCAATTATCCAATAATGAGCGACGGACGATTTCTACTGAGGCGACCAGCGAGTGCGCATTCCCAGCAAAGCAACTTACAGATTTCTCATAGGCGTTGGTGGCGGCGGGAGAACAGAAAAACCGTCTGATCATCATTGAGGAAACGAATGAAGGAACTCTGTGGTGAATGCTAACCGAAATAATGGTAGTGGGATTCGATCCCACAACCTTCCGTCACTGGACGTGGAAGTTCCACGACGCGACCAAGGGCCCGTCCGAAATACTAAAAGCCACAAGTGACTGAAACATGTTTATCATCCAGCAACAGTGTCTTCTTCATTATCATCGCTGACTTTATTACGATTGTCGAGCTTGTTGCCACCCCATACACCACCGCCGAACATTCGGGGCCTCACCCAGCCTCGTGCTTCCAAGAGCTCTCTGCCAGCTAGCCAGCCTTTATCTTCTCGAACCTGACCGGAAGGACATCCCTCCCACCTGAACTCAAAAGCGACCGCACAGTGTCCGCTCTGACGTCTCGGGGTTTATGGGCACGATCGTCTTCCGGAGTGAAGCCAAGACGCTCCATTGGCTCTGGCGCCATGAGACCGTGGTCCATGCTGAACTAGAGCTTGAAGTGAGATCCAGTCGTTGAGGGCCCTCACCGACACTGAAGATACTCCTTAGCGAGGAACCGACAACTTCGATTGTCATTTTTGTGTTTACGAAGGCATTTGAGGTACCTAATGCATGTCATGGGTTGGGTGTCAGGATCGCGTAGAGCTAAGATACTTGTCGTGGATCTGCTTGCATTGATTGAAATGATCAAGAGGGAAGCTGCCCTTATCTGGAGGTCGCCTTTTAGGCATCAACGGCTGTAGGTGACCCGACATGATAAAAAAACTTGCGACTTCGTAGATAAGACGCGCCGATGATACTTTCCCGAAGATTGCGCTTGCGTACATACCAAGGGCGCGGGTTCGATCCCCGGTAGAGGCACCTTGCGATCGAAAAAACTCGACTCGCGTTTCTCATCGGAAAGGCTTCATGACAACCATGCTCATCCACGGGGAAGGATGATACGCGGAAGCCCGGCAGATCTACCCGGGGACTGGACTGGTGGGACCTCGAGGAAGGCTTTGTATACACATGCAACAACACCGTGGTACAACAACTTTTCGGAGACCGTAGAGACTGTGCGCACCTTCTGCTGCAGACGCTGCAACCTTCTCCTCAAAGGGCTTACACTGGCCGTGCTGTTCTGCCTGAACGTATCTGGGCATCCGACAGGCCGAAAAGTTGGCTGGTGGACGTCCCCACCACAAGACGCTGTGGACGCCCTCTTCTCCCTGACCTGACAGTGCCACTGACGGCGTTCAGCTGTCATGATGGCTCACTTCATTCGTTACCGCACCGCTCCTCAAGATGCGGCGCTTCACACGTGGGGCCTACCATCCAGAGGCTCACCATAAAGCGACCGAAGCCCATGGCACCTCCTCGCCTCTTTGTGCTGCCATGTTCTCGAGTACCTGCATCCTGCGTTCCGCGCCATCCCGAACAGATAAACCCCGAAACCGAGGGGAGCTACATTAGTCCAATTCTCGAGTTCTCCAAAGCGCTCAAGTTGAGCCTCAATTTGTTCCTGTGATATTGGCAGTGAACGCAGTAGCTGCCAGAGGGATAAGCTCAGAATGGCGAGCAGCAAGGAGGCGTACGGTCGAGTCTGCCTTTAACGCCAAGGCTTCCAGCAATGAGCGTGCTCGCCCGTGAGATCGGACTTGCCAAGTTCTCCCAACACGCACCGCCTGCAAAATTGACTACTCGTGCTGGATGCGGCGCTTGGGGAGGATACCATATTGTTGGCACAGTCCTGCCACTGCAGCAGTTCAACATCGACATCCACCTCGTCGTCGTGTTGGGAATCTTGCAGGCGAGGAAAGACTCCGACGACCTGCGGGAGTGGACAGGTCATATACTACTGGCTGCAAGGTCAGCGGAGGGTGAGGAGTTTCGTTCCTACTTGGGCTAAACGAGCCACACCTCGTGCGAGGTTACAGACGATGCCCTCAAGATCAGACATCTGCTTTGCCACGCCCTGCGATTCATTAGCCAATAGCATCGCGCTATTTGTCGGCGACGGTTCCGAGAATGCAGCAGCCCCGTTAGAATCGGCCCTATGCAGTCGATCGCCCAGATGAAGCAGGCCTGAGTGACTCATCAACAGAGTCAAGAGTTACAATAGTACCCACAGCACACACGACGAAAATCATTAATAGTTAACCGCTCAGCAATACCCACACCCTGTCCTTGTGAAGGATGGATCATCGAGGTCGAGTACATGAGTGTACTGACTAAACCTCCATTAGGGTGGGGTATACAACTCCTCATCACGGTTTAGGGTTTTGTCAAGAGTACTCTTGTGAACGAAAGGAAATCACTACATAAGTGATCCTGTTCGAGTACAGTCGACAAGCCCCTAAGGCCAGGAGACGCCTGGATGCAGACGCGATGCGACGGACGAGTGGTATGAGAGCGTGACAGTTGCACACAAAAATTTTTGCACGCACGCACAAATTGCGATGTTTGGAGATTCACTGTCCAACACTTTGTCGAAACCGCGTTAACATCACCTTTGGAGTTCTTGTCTCCCCTCCCTCCACCGACAGGTCGGCCTACTTCACACGTTTCTTCTGAGGACCACTAATGGCTCGTTGATGGGCAGATCGGAGTGTACCAAGTGTCTCCTCCCTTCGCGTTGGCTCACCGTCAGCTGTCTGCTCCTCAGAATCTGCTGTGGAGTTGAAGATCCGGGCAGCAGCTCATCCCCAGCCAATACCTACTTCCCTCATCTGATATATCTCCAGCGCCTTCAACCAATCGATGACCAGTTTCAGCTTGGCTCGATCCTTGATCTGGCAAGGGGCATCACTAGGATGTGACACAGGATTCCAGGCTCCACCCTCCCTACGTATCCTACCGGGTGAGTGGCCCACTAGATGTCGGCAGTCCTCGAGCCCTGCGTGTAGCTGTGCGATATCCCTCTTATTCTAATGGAATGAATACTGCCGTATCGAGCCGGTCAGCCTCACCTCCTCAATAGCGTTTGCCAAGTCCTCCATGCAGAGCTCACTTCTCATCCTGAACTCGCTAAGCTCTTCCCTCATTGATGATAGTATCTCCTGAGATGATCAACCATCATCACCCGCCAGGAAGCCTAGAGGAAACCTTCTCTCTACTGGAGGCCTCGTCTGCGATATTCCCTCCACCGCCCGCAGCAGCAGGAGTAGGAGCCTGCGTATGAGCGCGAGATGCGGAGGCATTCACCACCCCAGGAAGGGCCTCATACCATCTGATAGTCTTGAGATCCGAGCATCGCGTCTGCAACTGCCTCTTCGAGGATTGTAAGGCGCTGATGGATGGCATCATCGCCAATTGGGAAGGGCATGGGTTCGATCCCCTGCGAATGCACTCCCGGGCCGTCATCTGTCATTCCTTGATGTCGCGCCATTACATTAGCTGTGACATCCCTATCAGCTGCTGTATCAGCAAACTCCCCGAACTGGACCTAGACGATCTGATGTTCATAAGTTCGTATACTCCTATTCACCTCCTCTAGCCTTTCCTGGACACTACCCACAGCCAGCCTCGGGGCGGCGGCGGTAGTAGTAGGAGGTGCCCAGGGGAGGGACGCCAGCTGAAGCATGTCCCTATGCTGCCGGTGTGGATGAGCTGCTACTAATTCACCTTGTCACGCGCCTTTTGAAGTAACGACCTTCCTTCATCACTCAATATTAGTTCACTCATCAGCTGCTGATGCAGACCTAGGATACTCCTGACCAGCGGTATATCCTCACAACAGCAGCCGCTAGCCAGGCATGTAGGAGCAGCAGCAGCCATGACGATGAAGTACAATATCCTTGGACGAGCAGTGGCTACCCAATCCCCCTACAACCTACAGCGGTGGTGTGTAGCACAACTAGTGACTAATTACACGAGTATCCCGGCCCCCGCGCACATCATCAGCGCATACTCGGCAAGCTCAAATTCTCCTTATTATCATGCTTTCAGCCTGAAAGGTCGAAGGTGCGAAGACTAAAAGACTTCGTTGACATATTCAAAATTTTGCAGGGCCCTTTAGTACAACCTCCTCCAGACTACCGGGCCCTGCACGCCTTCAGCTCTTGTCTTGAACTAACTGTCTTGAACTATGAACTATGATTAGCAGACCCTTATCCAAGTATAACCCGCTATAAGACGTCCCCGATGGTGCCATGTTACGAGTCACCCGACGTGTGGTATATCCTGCGGCAGACGGAGTACTGTCCTTCCCGATCATCACCGGCAAATACAGGAAACTGTCCCCCTAGCGATAAGTCCTTCTCGCTTATTCGGCCCCGGGATTGCATACCATATCGCGAGGAACTTCTTTTCAAATGAGGTGGCTGAACCTTCCACCACTCCCGACTGAGTAACTCCTTTTCTTGTTTCCCTCGTGTTGAGGATAGCGTAAGATACTCATTTTCCTGCGACGATCAGTTCTGTAGGTCGTCTCCACAGCTCACGATTCTAATGCGATGATGAGCCCCTCCAATCAACCACCCTGCACCACTACCTTTGGTGACAAAAACAACACTTGTTTGATAAGCTGGATACTACCAGATCAGGTTGAGAGAAAAATCAATGCCATTATCTATTCTGTCACCTTGAACTCTTGCTCATTCTTAGATTTCCTCAACGGCGAATTATCCTTTCAAACTACTACTAGTCTACGCATTGCGCACCTCGTTCTGATCATCACCATCTTCAGAGCTCCCCTCCTCCGCCGTGGCTGCAGCAGCTGCCGCGGCCACCGCCTTCTCCTTTTCGATGTCTTGTAGCATCTCGGCAGCCTCCTTACACCTGACAAGTACAGTGAGACAGCGGAACTGGGCAGATTGCTATTGCACGAGAGAGGCCAGCATCAATCCATAATGCTGCAATTCTCTGACCGTTAGATTTGTTAACACGATGAGATACTCCGAATCTATGTCACGGTGTCTTACCGGTGGTAGAAAAGGCCCTAGTATCGCGACTGTTGCCAGTAATTATAAAAGTACCACCATGATTGTGGTTATCTAGACCCAGCTCACCAAGATGCGTTATCCCGGAGTATCTTTCTCCTCCTCCTCAGCAGTAAAGCCCATCCTCACCAACACCGAGCTCTTGGCGTAGTTCCTCAACTGTCTTGGACTTGATGGAGGACGCCACCTGAGGATCGTATCTCTGGATAACGCATGCAACAAACGCTATAGCAATTCATAATAGCACGATAATGGGGACTAGTAGGGCATAGTGAATATACTCTGAGTGAAGGGAGTGTTGTTAATCCTGAGTATACCACCAAACCCTGTTATATACAAAGCTGTACAATAGTAGTGTTAATCATCATCCTGAGTATACCACCAAACCCTGTTATATACAAAGCTGTACAATAGTAGTGTTAATCATCATCCTGAGTATACCACCAAACCCTGTTATATACAAAGCTGTACAATAGTAGTGTTAATCATCATCCTGAGTATACCACCAAACCCTGTTATATACAAAGCTGTACAATAGTAGTGTTAATCATCATCCTGAGTATACCACCAAACCCTGTTATATACAAAGCTGTACAATAGTAGTGTTAATCATCATCCTGAGTATACCACCAAACCCTGTTATATACAAAGCTGTACAATAGTAGTGTTAATCATCATCCTGAGTATACCACCAAACCCTGTTATATACAAAGCTGTACAATAGTAGTGTTAATCATCATCCTGAGTATACCACCAAACCCTGTTATATACAAAGCTGTACAATAGTAGTGTTAATCATCATCCTGAGTATACCACCAAACCCTGTTATATACAAAGCTGTACAATAGTAGTGTTAATCATCATCCTGAGTATACCACCAAACCCTGTTATATACAAAGCTGTACAATAGTAGTGTTAATCATCATCCTGAGTATACCACCAAACCCTGTTATATACAAAGCTGTACAATAGTAGTGTTAATCATCATCCTGAGTATACCACCAAACCCTGTTATATACAAAGCTGTACAATAGTAGTGTTAATCATCATCCTGAGTATACCCCCAAACCCAGTTATATAAAAAGCTGTACAATAGTAGTGTTAATCATCATCCTGAGTATACCCCCAAACCCAGTTATATACAAAGCTGTACAATAGTAGTGTTAATCATCATCCTGAGTATACCCCCAAAACCCAGTTATATACAAAGCTGTACAATAGTAGTGTTAATCATCATCCTGAGTATACCACCCAAACCCTGTTATATACAAAGCTGTACAATAGTAGTGTTAATCATCATCCTGAGTATACCACCAAACCCTGTTATATACAAAGCTGTACAATAGTAGTGTTAATCATCATCCTGAGTATACCACCAAACCCTGTTATATACAAAGCTGTACAATAGTAGTGTTAATCATCATCCTGAGTATACCACCAAACCCTGTTATATACAAAGCTGTACAATAGTAGTGTTAATCATCATCCTGAGTATACCACCAAACCCTGTTATATACAAAGCTGTACAATAGTAGTGTTAATCATCATCCTGAGTATACCACCAAACCCTGTTATATACAAAGCTGTACAATAGTAGTGTTAATCATCATCCTGAGTATACCACCAAACCCTGTTATATACAAAGCTGTACAATAGTAGTGTTAATCATCATCCTGAGTATACCACCAAACCCTGTTATATACAAAGCTGTACAATAGTAGTGTTAATCATCATCCTGAGTATACCACCAAACCCTGTTATATACAAAGCTGTACAATAGTAGTGTTAATCATCATCCTGAGTATACCACCAAACCCTGTTATATACAAAGCTGTACAATAGTAGTGTTAATCATCATCCTGAGTATACCACCAAACCCTGTTATATACAAAGCTGTACAATAGTAGTGTTAATCATCATCCTGAGTATACCACCAAACCCTGTTATATACAAAGCTGTACAATAGTAGTGTTAATCATCATCCTGAGTATACCACCAAACCCTGTTATATACAAAGCTGTACAATAGTAGTGTTAATCATCATCCTGAGTATACCATCAAATCCTGTTATATACAAAGCTGTACAATAGTAGTGTTAATCATCATCCTGAGTATACCACCAAACCCTGTTATATACAAAGCTGTACAATAGTAGTGTTAATCATCATCCTGAGTATACCACCAAACCCTGTTATATACAAAGCTGTACAATAGTAGTGTTAATCATCATCCTGAGTATACCACCAAACCCTGTTATATACAAAGCTGTACAATAGTAGTGTTAATCATCATCCTGAGTATACCACCAAACCCTGTTATATACAAAGCTGTACAATAGTAGTGTTAATCATCATCCTGAGTATACCACCAAACCCTGTTATATACAAAGCTGTACAATAGTAGTGTTAATCATCATCCTGAGTATACCACCAAACCCTGTTATATACAAAGCTGTACAATAGTAGTGTCAATCATCATCCTGAGTCATGCCACCAAACCCTGTTATATACAAAGCTGTACAATAGTAGTGTTAATCATCATCCTGAGTACGCCACCAAAAGCCCTGTTATATCAAAGCTGTACAAAAGTAATGTTAATCATCATCCTGAGTATACCACCAAACCCTGTTGTATACAAAGCTGTGACAATAGTAGTGTTAATCATCATCACAAGGTATACCACAGCCCTAGTTTATGTACAAAGGCTGTACAATAGAAGTGGTAATCATCATCCTGGGTAGACGCAAACCCTGTTATATACAAAGCTGTACAATGGTAATGGTCAGTCATCATCCTGCTAGCACCGCAAACCCTGTGACATACAAAGCTGTACAATAGTAGTGTTAATCATCATCCTGAGTATACCACCAAACCCTGTTATATACAAAGCTGTACAATAGTAGTGTTAATCATCATCCTGAGTATACCACCAAACCCTGTTATATACAAAGCTGTACAATAGTAGTGTTAATCATCATCCTGAGTATACCACCAAACCCTGTTATATACAAAGCTGTACAATAGTAGTGTTAATCATCATCCTGAGTATACCACCAAACCCTGTTATATACAAAGCTGTACAATAGTAGTGTTAATCATCATCCTGAGTATACCACCAAACCCTGTTATATACAAAGCTGTACAATAGTAGTGTTAATCATCATCCTGAGTATACCACCAAACCCTGTTATATACAAAGCTGTACAATAGTAGTGTTAATCATCATCCTGAGTATACCACCAAACCCTGTTATATACAAAGCTGTACAATAGTAGTGTTAATCATCATCCTGAGTATACCACCAAACCCTGTTATATACAAAGCTGTACAATAGTAGTGTTAATCATCATCCTGAGTATACCACCAAACCCTGTTATATACAAAGCTGTACAATAGTAGTGTTAATCATCATCCTGGGTATACCACCAAACCCTGTTATATACAAAGCTGTACAATAGTAGTGTTAATCATCATCCTGAGTATACCACCAAACCCTGTTATATACAAAGCTGTACAATGGTAGTGTTAATCATCATCCTGAGTATACCACCAAACCCTGTTATATACAAAGCTGTACAATAGTAGTGTTAATCATCATCCTGAGTATACCACCAAACCCTGTTATATACAAAGCTGT